>JAQGAO010000899.1:0-28378 GCA_034697705.1 Ommatoiulus sabulosus | reverse complement strand
TTAAATCGGCCATGACCGTCTTCCTTTCCTATCCCATCCTCCTCGTTAAGGTCCCAATTACGGGAAATTTAATTGTAGTGTTGGGATCCATTATCTCCCGACTGCTTAGTCTGACTTAATTTGCATAAGGATCCTCCCCTGCCAAATGGTACTAATCTACTGACTGCAGGGTAAAGAATTGAATTGAAATTGAATTGAATATAAACAAACGACATATCTGTTATAAAACATTGTTTTGTGAAAATTGACCATTTGAAGCTTTATTTTGAATTTTTTAAATTAGCTGATGTTTTTCATGAATTTGTAAATATCAATATATATTTATTCCTTAATTTGATAGCAGACATTGACACACACTCCGCATCCAGCACATCATTTATTTCTGCTCTGTCATCGCAAGAAGATTTGGCACTCGTGGATCTTCATATGCAGTTAAACAAACCAATAACAGAATCACCTTTGTTAATGTTTGCATACAACTCTCACATGACAAGGGTAGGCATTTATAAGGCAGTCATGACTATCTAAATTGTATTCTTCTACTTTCGTTATGTTAAATGTTCTTATTCTATTATAGTTGATGTGCTCTCATTGGTACGAGCCACCTCCCCTTCCGCATAACACTCCCCAGTCTATGGAAGTACCAAAACACCAAGCTTATTGGGGTTCACAATGGATTCCTCACTTCTATCCAGTTTCTGAAGGCTTCACATCAATAAAAGTAGACAGCATTGATAAAGAAGAGATGACAGCAACGCCGACGCCTTCAGCCTTAAAACCCAATGTAAACTGCCCTTGGGATTTTTCACAAACTCTGGATAAGGAGCTCCCAAGTGAAAATGGCCTTGGTACAATTTTTTATTGCATAACACCTTTTTTTTGACATATTTGAAGTCTTTGTAGTTAATATATGGCAGATTAACTTAGTTGTTTTGTTGTAGATGAAGAGATTTTTTCCTGTGACAGCAATGTCTCTAAAACGACCATCGTTATTAAATTGGAGGGTGATGTTGATATTTGCATCTCACCCTTACTTCTTGAAACCTCCCAACAGTGAGTTTCTTTATTTCATAATCGAAGCACATGAAACTCAAGCTTAAAGTATTGTATTTGTTTCTTTTTAGCTTTATCGAGGCTGTTACTCCGACAGTTTCTGCATTACACCCTCTTACCATTATCAATCATCTTCACTCACAATGTGTGTCCACTGTACAAGCTGCAAATGAATTAATGAAAGAGAAATATATGTATGTCAATCATCTGAGGGAAATGAGGAGATCTACTGATACCAACGGACAACCACGTGAGGGCTCACCTTTAATTTATGAGGAAACTCATACTTCCCAATTGCAGGCATTCATTTCGGTATCTAAAGTAAGTGACTTATTATTACTATCCGTTCAATTATGGCCGACCCTCTGAGACTTCATATGGCAACTTCCTCCAAGATTTCTTATAATATCTGAAAATCTTTGGGGTGTGATAGCCATGAAGTTTACCGGTGAAGGCTTCACGGAGTACTTCACCATTGCTTTACCCAACCCTCCCCATTTACCCAGGTTTGGGATTGGGAACTGATGGGAAAGAATAGGAATTATCCCAGGTTTTTCCTGGGGGATTGTGGGAAATCATGAAAAACCTCAATCAAGATAGTCAACATGGGACACATTCAAGCGAACCCACATATACCGAATGCAAGGTAGAATGCTTACCAGTCAGCCACCTTGCTAAGTCTAAGCATCATGAATTGCCATATTACTTACCAAGTGTCTCATTACTTGCTCAAAAATTATGGTATCACATTAATCATGTATTTTTATAAAATAAAGCTTTGTGTTCATCAGTTTGCTTTAAAAGCTTAAAAGGATGATAATCTAAACTTTTAAGAAAATTGGTTATTTTAAATTTGGATCATGAGAAAATATTATTTTACGCTTTCTATTAATAGTAACAGAGAATTGCATTTGTATTCCACATTTCTGTTGATAACATTGATTGGTAAACAATAATTCTGTTTTATTTCTTTAGATTAACATAAGTGTTCTTCAAGCTTCGATTTCTGAAGAAATGACATCATTTTCAGCTTTGGATAATATACGGGATATTACATGCGTGTCATTACTTATCCTGAGCTTGAATAATTTATCAGGAAAAGTGTTCACGAGCAAGTTGAGCAGAAAGTCAATTCAAACTTTGCCAGTAGTCAATACAATTTCCATGATAAGAAGGAAAGGGAAAGAATCGCGGTTTAAAAAGTCGAAACCAGATTGGTATCCACCAGAGCCAATTTCTGTTGAAACAAGTGAAATTCAACAAGAGGAAATGATTGCTACATTTGATTTTCAGCAAGTACATACTCAGCTCCGCAGACTTAAAAACAGCAGCAGCATTTTGAAAGAAGCTGCTCTTACCGTTATACCGAAACATCGTTCTAAGGTGTTTTTTAATTTCATAAGACAAAGCTACCCGCACGTTGAGGAAACATCTGCTACTGGGGATGGCCAAACAGATGCATTTGGTATATATGATTTGACAACAGAGTTGGATGAAATAATGGGTTTCATTATGTTTGAGTGTGGATTTGAAGGTTTTGTCATCAAAGTAATGAAAAGAGTTGGTTTCGAAAACAATTCTCTTGCATCTGACAAGGAATCACCCCCGTTAAGGGAATCTACTTTCAAAGCGTCAAACCTTAAAAAGCCTACTGATGACAAACCTCCTCCGTCGCCCAGTTACACCAAACCAGCTTCAACAACGGGTGATCAAACAGAGGATGTAGAAAATGGCGGCCGTTGTACATCCTCTTCATCTCAAAATCCAGATGCTGATATTGGCAGTATGCATGATGTCCAGAATCAGGATCACCTTAAAGATGTGTTTTCCTGTGTTGCTGATCTTAAAACTGTCTGGTTTAATTTTGCTGCCCCACCTCACATGCCTAATACACAAAAAATTGATTACACAAGGTTGGTATTGATATTCAATTCACTTTGATTCAGGGACTCGATTTTTCATACATATACCACTTGTATTAGCAGAAGAATTTAAATACCATTTTAATTTCATTTTCAGGCTTGACTGGCATTTATTGAGTACTGCAACACCGGCAATAAATTCGTGGTTAAACCCAAGCAATCGGCTTGTAGTGACTGTCCAGAAACTCGTACAAGGAAAAGCTTTTCGGCAAGTTGCTGTCATTGCTTGCTTGATGGCTGAGGCCTTGGATGCTCAGGATTTACACTTGCCTGTTCAAGTAAGTCTCTGAATGCGTGATAAGCTTTATTTGTTTATTCTGTTCATCATTACTTGCTCCATGTTGAGCAAACTTTTTGGTTGTACCTTAAGCTCATGTGAACGATTGTCGATTTATTTTGTAGGGAAAGTGTAATAAATTTACACCATTGGCTAAAACTTTAAGAGAGAATCCATCATGCCAACTGTTAACTGTTTTACAACGATATATGAATGTTTCATCTTTAACGAAACTGGAGGAAACTCTTCAAAGTGAATTCACCCCAAAGATAGAAACAATCCATAAAGGGCTGGTAGCATTGGCTCGGCAGTGGAAAAATGTCCTTTACATGCCATCTCTTGTGGAAAGAAATCTTAAGATGCAAACTAATCCCAGACCATTCAGCGTCTCATTTGCTGTCCCTATATTTGAAAATATCCAACCAAAGACTGAAGCATTAGATGATACCATGGGAGAGGGCGAAATAACTGATGAGAGCGTTTTATTGCTTAATGCTGAAAGCGGCTCCATCTCCACCGATGAGAGCATGGAGAAGCACAACCCTACATCTTCGGAAGATGCACTTTCTTTGTCTTCTGGATTAGGCAGTCATACCAAGCTGACAGAGCCCGAATTTGGTGGTGGAGAAGGCTCAAAACCTCGCAAAAAACGCTTACGATGTCATCAGCCACGGTCTTCTCGTGCCACAGTAGGAATTCCAGTGAGGTTGACAGATGGATCGCTTGAATCATATGGCCAACACTCTAGACCTGATACTCCCGTTTACAGTCCTCGTCAGCAAGCTGCGCAGAAAAAAGTATGCATCGATGAAAGAGCTACTAAAAATATAAGCACCCCGAGTCTTCATTCTGACAGCTTGAGTGGTTACAGCCATGATGGGAGTGATTTGTGGAACGTTCCAAAACATCGGTTCCCACCAGAGGGCTCCGCAAAAAAGGAGTCTGAAAATCTATATAATTGGATGGCAAAGCAGCAAGACTACCTCAAAGTGACACCGGAGATGGGCGAATCGGTATATGAGCCATTATTGGAGAAGGATGTATCACGAGGTGACACACTTGGTTCTGATGACACAAAAACAAGCGAGTCTCAAGTCGATATACCACAATCTTCTGCATTCAGCTTAGCTCCTCTGGCAGCACAACTTGCTGATGCGCACGTTATCTTCAACCCTTTACTAACTTGCTTACAAGTCCCATCTCAAATTGCCGGCAGTAGCCTCGGGCAAAGATTTGGTCCAAATTTGGCTATTCGCGCAACTTTAGATCTTCTCAGAATTGACATAGTGGAGTCTGAAACAACAATGAAAGGATCAAAAGGTCATCGCCTTCCGCAAACGAGATTTTTTATAAACACTAATTTAGAAGCACCTGCATTTCAGTGTGAAAAGCTGTCGGTTGAAGTTGATTTAAGAGAAGTCCAAGATTTGGAGCGAGCCAAAACGGAAGCTGCAACATCTGCTCCTGTTGGTCAACAGACACTAATTTATGCCACTGTTGGTGGTTTCCAGAAGCACAGTACTGTAGCTGCAAATTTTTGTGTGAACGTCCATTATGTTTGTCAGCAGGTAATCATTTTATAAAGTATGGACTTTATGCAGATTTCGTCAGCATGCTATTATAACGTGACATTTCATTCATTCCATTGGCAAAAATTTATACGGAGGTACATTCTTTTAGTTGTTGATTTGATGAAAGGATCACGTGATACAAGCTCATACGTAACTCTTCATAATGTCCATTATAATACTTAATTAACCTAATGTATTTGATTTTGTCCTTTGGTAACTTAACGGTTAGCAGCTATGCAAGTAACAGTGAGGGAAGGGTACGAGGCAGTGTCAAATGAACGTCATTTTTATTAGCTTAAATTTAATTTAGTACGGATCACGATTAGTGAAAATATGAATGATTACTTTCTTTGCATTCAAATTTTTAATGTATGTGCAATGAGTGTAAATATTGTTTCAGTTTTCTGGCATAACATTTAATCACCAATCATCATACCGCATAAGTGCCATATTTTATAATATGATGAGAATGATAACATGTGAAAATCGTGGTTCCTCTTTTCTTGTCATTTAGGTAAACTTACCTTTACTCCGATTGCTCCACCAGTTTTCCTCTATGTATCAAAATGCTCGTGAAACTCAGATGGAACTGAAAGAAAAACATCCACATTTCAAAAACGAATTGTTTCGAGTGCACAAAAAGAACGACTCTTCTTCAGGTTCTGAAAGCCATACTGATAGAGGTAAAGTCGTTCCCAGTTCCTTAACAGGCAGTCCAGTTGCTGGTGAACAATCGCCAGCATCTTCAATTATGATCAAAGGACTTGGAGCAACCTCTGTAGGCACTATTCTTCACCGACCCCAAAGTTTAACTCAGAGATTGAGGGCATCGGCAAGAGGTTACACTAATCTCATGGAACGAAAGGAAAGCCCATTGAGCATTAATATAAGTGAAGGAGGGATTGCAGATATGATGGCTGATGCATCATGTACATCAGATCACACGCTTTTGGATCAAATAAAGGAGAGAACACCTCGTTGTTGGAGGACAATGTATTATCTGCTTGATTTATATGCCACTATGCCAGAAACGAAAACTATCACCAATAGGTAAGTTGTATCCTATAATGAGTCTGAAATCAAATTTGTAAGAATTTTTAAAAAATATACCTTGAAATTAATTTCAGATCTCCAGTTGTTCCTTCTGACATATCTGAAGGTTATAAAGGAAATGGAAAATATGAACCATTAAAGGAACACCGAATAGACATAGAGGACTCAATCCCCATTCATCCACGTTCATTTTCCAATGAAAGGATTCGTAACCTTCGTAAAAGTTTGTACTGCAGTTGTAGTTTTTGAATATTTACACACATATACTGTAATTACACGTTAATTTCTTTATCTATTAGGTATGGTAGTTAAGGAAAGGGTACCACTGGTTATTTTTGGCATTGTTAAAGTTCGGTGTACCAGGCTGTTGGCAAAACTTAGTGGGCTGACTCTTGAAGCAGAGCTGAGCAACCTACAAGCAAGTCACACTCATAAAGAAAAAGTCCAAGGTAAGTCTAATTCTATCGGTAATATCGAACGAGATGATTTTGTTTGGATGATCAGCATTATCGGTGCTTTCTTCTTCAAAAATGTCAAAATACTTTGCAGTGAATAAATTATGGTTAATTTCTAATATTTGTTTTAGGATCAACTAAAAAGTGGACTGAAACTTCAGCAACAGGTTATTTGGGCCATGCCATGATAGTTTTATTAGAAGGCATTTTACCCAATCAACAGTAAAATAACTTATTATTCTTAAGACTTATGTTGAGGTGTTTTATAAGTAATATATTTAACCATGTAAACATTTTTGCTTTAGGACAGTGGTAAAAATAACTGTTGGGAAAACGCAATCGTTATACTCTGGACATTCTAAGCACTCGAAAGAGAGGAGCTCTGCTCTCATCACGGTTGGCCCCATAAATGCTGACATACCGCAGCATCCGGTCGCATTGCATGGAATGATGACCCGCAGCACGAAACAATTGTCAACAACTTTGCAAGAACTAAGAGTACAAAGGGGTCCTCTTCGACATCCGTACGTTTTATTCATGCATAATTTCACTAATAATTATTCATGTACTGTAAGTTGCTTTGTTGTTTTTTTTTAAAGCAAATTCTAGTAACTTCAAAAATTGGAGTCATAAACTGATTTGTTTACACGTTGTCCACTATCATTAATTTTTACTCATCTGCTTAGATGATTCAATGCCTAATTTGTATGTTTGGTAGATTTCAATTGCTGATAATAGTGGAACTCAGAATCATACTTTAGGTCTGCTTTATACGTGTGCATTGGTTTAAAAGTAGCGATAACCTTGAGTGAATTTTTTAAGACAATTAGTGTATTGCTTTTACATAGCGATTTCATGACTGCCAAAGTATGATTTGTAAGATTTCTGCCCGAGTACCTTTATTAGATACAGCATGCCACCAAATTGAAGCAAATAAATGAATAAATTCGGATTTCTATTTGATAGTTATTACTTTTTTATTGTCGTGAAAGTTATCGAATATGCCTTGCTTTATTTTAGACGTCCAGCTGATGATGCTGAAGTTTGTAGCACAAGATCTCCCCGTCCTTCTCTTGACATGACTATGTCAGAAAAGCCAGACCCATTTGAAACACAGCATCAAAAACTTCTTCATCCAATTGTTGTGCATTTCAGTATCATTCTTGATAGTTTGACAATTGGTGCATCATTGTTGCCCTCTCTTAGAGCTCAATATCAGGTACATTTATAAATTTCATTTCCATAAATATAATGTGCAAGTCTGACAATTTGAAAATGCTTAATAATTGCCATTCTATCCAATGTCTAGATGGGCCAAGTAACTAGCATTGGAGTCACTGGTAGTAAGGCCAAATTCACTATTGATTTACCAAAGCATAGCCTGAGTTTTGTAACAAAGGTAAGAACTTTTGATTTCATTCCAGATATTCATTTGCATGTGAGAAATTTGTATTAAACCAATCTGAGTCTATATTATGTAGATTCAGATGTCAGAAGCAAATTTGCCTTCTTCAGCTAGTGTGGCACTTCCTCCATTGCATTTGTCAGCTGAATATGTTCAACAAAGCAGTCACCCGCATGCTGAAACTATTGATCTTCATTTTGTGGATGGTGCTGTTTTGAGAAAAGGAAATTATTTGAATGCAGTCGCAGATTTGGGTGCATTTGAGCACAGCCTTACTACGGATCTTCTCAACCACCTAGTGTTTGTTCAAAAAGTTTTTATGAAGGTTTGTATTTTAATTTTCTCTCGTTTTTTGTTGCAACTTGTTCCTGGTATAATGAGGAATTCTGTTTTTTCTTCTTTGAAATATTTCAGGAAATAAACGAAGTTGTCCAAAAAATGTCAGGTGGGGATAAACCTGTTCGCTTGTGGAATGATGATGGAAAGGTGTCAGCAAGCAATCCAGCACAGCTTTTGTATTCTATCCAATTAAGATTAAAGGTAATGACTGCCATAACACGTTGAGTTTTAAAATATACAGCAGACTGATTTCACCTAAATGCCTTTTCATTTATATAAAAAAATCACATAATGATTTTCCATTTTATTTGAAAGGAATAGTAGATTTGCTTTTCTATACTGTATCAGATATTTTTTTAAATGATTACATATATATATATATTTGCATGCATAAAGTCGGTCATTTCTTTGTGATATATTACCATCGTATTTATCATGGCATTACGAAATTTAAGGTGTAAAAATCAGTTATTGCATTTGCACTACAGCGTTTAGGAACCTAAAATGTAATGATAGATTAAAGTAAAAAAATTATATGAATGACCATTGCTATTAAACTAGCACAGCTGATAGATAGTTTTTTCACTTATATGCTAAAAAAATGCTTATTTGACTTATTGTACTTTTCTATAATAAAATTATACATCTTAGGGAATCCAAATTACAGCTATGACACCTACAAATAGTGCAGTACGTCTTGAAACAGGCCTGTTAGAGCTTCAACTTTCTAATCGTGTACAAAACCTGTCGGGGTCTGCAGGAAAGAACAGCAGTGAGCATTATTTTATTATTGAAAATTTCCTAGTAAAATCATAAATTTTCCCAAATGTATTTATTGCAAAATTGAATATTTTTATAAGATTAAGTATTTGTTTTGTTAAGTTTCAAACTGAAGTACTCTTTAATTTATAATCAGTTATTTGTACTCATTAGATTTGGCCGCAAAACTGTTTGGGAAAGCTCATGTTGAATTACATGTATCTCTTGGCCAATTGGTGAAGGTATTGTAGTTTAAGTTGTTTATGGCATTATAGCAGTACATAACATATCGTGAGGCCAAGCATAACCACATAAAGCTGTCAGTTTTTACTAAGTGTTATGTATTAATATAGGATGCAATATTTGAAGAAGCTGATCCGGAATTCCAACAGGTAGCCTATTTCACAACCCGAATTGCACTGCGTAACGCCCTTCAGGTAGTCACACTGCTTTATAAAACTACTTTTTTTCAAGATAAAATTTATTTAAATACCACTTTAAAATCCTGATCGACTTGGTAAAACAAAGATGTTGTAATTTCAGGATGAAATGGTATCAAATGCTGCTGATGACAAGGAAGCAGTTCTCATCACATTACACAGGCCAATAATTTATATTCAGCCAGTAGCTCTTGACAAAGGCAAGTCTTGATAGCAGTTTGTATGTTAATCTAGTTACACTTTTAAGTATGTATCTTAATTTTCAACAATTTGTATAGCTGTTTTAGTCTGGCTTAATTATAAAAATGCATATGAATACTGGAATGAGCAGAGGTCATGTCTCAATAAAGAAGTGAGAACAATTTTTTTATTCAAGAGTAATACAAGCATCAGCACATTATGAAGCGTATAATGTTGTTTTTGGATATTGTATTTTTAGGTGCTAACTGCTACTCAGCAAGTCTTGGAGAAAGTTCCCCCAATTTCTCAACTGGGTGGTCATGGATTGAGTGCCCTCTTCTTGCAGCTAACTGTAGATGACATGGGCATTTGTCTTCCTCTAAGCCCATATTCCCCTGTATGTCATTATTTCACATTTATGAGGCTGTCCATAAATATTCTCTTAAAATTGGGGTATTTATCTTTACATAGTTAAGTCGACAAACTAGTAAGTGTTTCACTTAACTCACATATTTATCATTCATAGAAAATATTTTTAATTTTGCTAAGCAAATCCTTGGCAAAATTTGTTCCAAATTTTGAAAAAAAAAATAATCATGTATGGACAACCTTTGTGTTGTGTTAATATTGAGCTCATTTACACAAGTGGTCGGTAGTCAGGAATTAATTGTATATATATATTACGATTTAAGGTCAAGCTTAACCGTCAGTATGATTCTGAAATTCGTGCTGCATGTGTCGTAACTCTAGAGAGTACCAGAATTTCTGCCTGCTCCTCTGGCTCCCTTGTCAGTAAAGGCAGCTTTCAAGGTCCGTTTATAAAAATCATAACCAGTTATTGTGCTAATCTCTCTATCGTAGAATTGATAAGCTGCGTCCACACTGTAGGAACCTTTGGAGGAACGTTTTGTTGCTAATTGCTGCCACTTGTTTCCATAAGTTCTTTCACATAATTTTATTCCATAAATAGTTTAAATCATATTTTTACCTAAATTGTTTACAAAAGTTAATGTTTCCAGAACCAGCTGGCTAAAGGCAGCAACAGAAAGTTCCTCTTATTTTTCCTCCAGTGTGGACATAGCCTTATATTGTCACATTATATTAAGGAAATGTGTATTTTGAATTTTTAGGTCTCTGTATTAGATTTGCGGACGATTTTGAAATTTCTTTGGATGATTGGAAGCCAGATCCGAGTGACCCCAATATTATGAATTTGTGTGTTGTATCCGAAGGGACTTATGAAGTTTGCTCTAGAACTACTTTTCATCAAGGTCCAGGTAAAAACCTGGCAAAGTTTAAAACATGATCTAATTGTGAAAAATTCAACAAATGTTTATATCGTTGAATGAATAGGAAATGCTGAATGGATACTGAATGTACAGTGGGAAATGGATGGTGTAGCCATTCACGTGGATACAAATATTGGGAAACATTTATCTGCCCTTGCCCACACTTTGACATCGCTAGCAGGCAGTCAGGATTTGCCTAAAGAGGAGGAAGATTGTCTTGCTGATGGTGTAGGTCATGATGTTCAAACAAAGGTTAGAGCAATTTTTGTAGTATAAACACCCCACTTCTCGATACGGTAGTATTGTTGTTGTTTTTTTCTGATCTTTTGTATAACAACAGACCCCTGTCTGCCGGAAAGGAAGTGTGTTTGTGGAAGGCCTTCCAGCGTTTGTATTTGATCCCAATGTTGATTCCAAGAAGCGATCACGTCTGATTGAGCATGAAATGAACGAACAAGTTAAAATCGTCAATGATCTCAGGTGCATACATTTCTAGTCTTTGTTACTATTATGCTTTTACTTACAATTGCATAAAATATGAGTGCTAAATTATTTGAGGTCTTGTAATTTATACATTACCTTAACTTAATTTTATTAAAACTTCTTGATTTTCTGCAATTTCAGGGTTCTTGGGGCTAGTCACAGTACTATCGAACAAGAAACTCGTCGATTGGCAGATTTAGAGAATTTAATTTTCAGTGATTTCAAAAGGGATGTCATAAAAAAATTAAGGCGTCAAAGCATGAAGGTATTAACATTGATGGCACAGAAAATGCATATTCCATTATGGAAATTTTCAAACCTGATGCATTGTTTGTGCAATTTTAAACAGCAGGCATCATCATTTAAGGAAAAATTGGGATTGACTTCAAAGCATGCAAAACCAACCTCAATGCCTACTCCAGCTCCAACTCCTGAAAGGCTAATTGAAAATATCAGGTAAGTGAAACGATGCTTTAATTCCATATTCCAAATTAATTATGACTTCAAACATAAACTGCTATACAGCAAGATTCTGATTTTTAGAACTCCTACCGAGCTGTTGAGCCCATCATCAAGTAGTCAAACCAGTTCTTCTAGTCATGGACATGCCCGAACTACATCCTTGGACAGTGCTAGAGTTACTTTCAGAAATGATGCTAGCGTTTGCCATTATGGAATGTATGGCTTTGGTTATTAGTTTGATTACCAGTAGTGAATACAGTGTTTCAAATGCAATGCATTTAAATTTTTTTGCTAGGGATATGACATTAGGGGAAAAGTGGCCATCTGCTGACACCATGGACATGAATCCACTTTATGGCCAAATACCCTCTCTCATATCAAATTCCGACAGTGCACGTCATCCATCAACAGTATCCACCCCCACCACCACAACTAGTGATTCATCTCCACTTACAACCACTACACCCTCAGATTTGAACTCAGATGTGGAACTGCAGTCAAGTTTATCACCCACGTAAGATTAATTGTCACACTAATTTGACACCTTTTGTGCTTAGCAGTGCATTTTAAGGGCCCATTTCTGCCATGTTTTTTAAAAATATAATCTTCAAATGAATTTTCATCATTTCAATTTGACAGTTTACCTTCTAGTTTTTGCAGACTATGTAAAAAAATACTATTGGGATTTTTAGTTATAATTACAGTATGTCATTTATATCGTTGAATCACATCCTTGCAATCCAATTTTCAAGAAACTGAAAATAACATTTTTCTGTATCTTGCAATGATTAAGATACATTTGTGTGTCGAACTCATTGAGATTCAACCGTGCACTGCAATTTATCTTTCTAAGATAGAAAAAGTTGGACCTTTTTGTGCCGGATGGCTGCCAAATCATAAACAAACACTTTTTTGAAATTTTGTGTTTTTGAATTTTGGGCTCGGTCAATATTGATATACTATAAGTTGCCTCGTAAATTCTCATAAATGTTTATTTAGTGGCACTGCTGAAGAGGACACTCAGGCTGAAGCAAATCAGGCTACCCATCAACCTGTATCTAGTGTTCCAAGCATATCTTCAAAACAGTCTGCTGTTGCCGAACCAAGCATTGATTTTGAGCTGGATGTCAAAGTGTTCATTAATAGTGGGAAATGTGTTCTTCATACGAAAGATTTCCGTGAAGAGGAATTGCGTTTTCAAAAGTATTTGTTAGCATTTGCTACTTAATCACAGCGACGTTTAACGCAGATAAATGTATTCTAAACGAATTTTATTGCAGAGGTTTGGGTCGGGAAAGAAGTTTTTCAAGTACTGGCAGTACTTTTGAGTTTCCAATGTCTCCAGGACATCGCAAAAAAGGAGGAAACTTGCGCGCAAATGTCTCCATGGCGAAAATTAAGCTTGCACCCCCCAATCAAACTCAGATTGCCGATTTTACGTTATTTCTCATTCCCGGACTGGATGTTAAGGTAGCGTGCAATATCTAATTAGCATTTTAAGTTTCACAGAATGTTTGCAACATCTATTCATTATCATTGTAGGTCCACTATAATTCTCGAACAGATTCGTTAGACAGCGGTGTCCTACCAAATACATCTTTTGGTCTTAAACATGCATCTGCCGAAGAACCATTCTTGCATGAACAGGCGCCTGGACTAATTGGCCCAGGACGTAAATCAGGAATGAAACGAGCCAGTTTGTTTGCTTGGATGACCCTGCAAAGCATTCCTGAAGTAATTATTTAAATTAGTTGTGATAAGCACATTTAATCATTGAAAGCACATATATTTCTGGCTCAAAACTAATTTTAAAAAACATTTTTTTCCTTAAGGAAACAATAATCACACCACATATATTAGATTTTTTGGAAAAAGCATTGGAACCTATTCCAATGCCCTTGCCACAGCCTAAAGGACACGTTTCTCAAGGTTCGTAATAACCTATAATAAATAAATCTCGGTAACTTATTCATCATACATGATTATTGTTAGCACCAGAAATATAAGAATGATAAGCTGACTTCCCACATTATTTTCATTGTGTTGATGGGTGTAAAGTTTCCCAAATACGCAAGAAAATGTGTAGGCCTAATGATAATATGATGCAGTCGTATGTTATTAATGTTTTAGAACTTAGAGGATTTAAATAATCTGCTTTCCCTCATTTGATTGTGTGTTAATAAGATGATTATGGTATAGGTACACTTTAAATTATTATTTCTTTTTAATTGCAATGGTCCGAATTAATTGGTAACACAACAAACGTCCATTTTTTATATGTTATAATAGAATAAATGATTGTTTAGCGAATGAGCACACAGATGAATTTTACTTTTGTAAGATTAAACTTTATTCAGTATTTAATCTAATTATTGCATACCATACTATTTCTATAAAGCAGATGAAGTGGAACCAGAGTTCAATGGCGCAACACTGACTTCCTCTCTGGTAGCCCCTTCCACGTATGCCTATGCATCCTTCCCTGTTGATGTGATCGTATACTTAAGAATTCAGCCATCAACATTGAGATTCAGCTGTTTGCCCATCTCACGTGTGGAATGCCTATTGCGGTTACCGTCACTTGATCTTGTCATTTCTACAAAAAGAGCAGAAGAAGAACTTAGTGGGGAGTTCAAAGAAAATGCCTTGAATAATAAACCCAAAGGTACATTTCAAGTCAGTCTCATTATATTGAGTTTGAATTTGTGCTGTATTGATATTCTTCATTTGATTACATTATATTTATTGCGTTGACGCTTTTTCCACAATGCTCCAACAAAACAAGTCCTTTTAATAATTGTGTTAATTTTAAAACGCAATACTTTGCAAATGATAGTTTTTAGCACCGATTACAAAGTATTTCTTAATTCTGGGATAAATATACAATTCTTATGCATATTAAATCTGATAAGATTTAAGACATCTTCTCTTCCTGTGTGTAGAAATTCAACGCTTTTACTTATGTATTTTTTTTTTTAACAAATTTTAGTTTCAGGAATTGCAGAAACATATTTGACCCAGGCTGCTGTTGGAGGTCTTAGTGTCACTGCATGTTTGGCTGATTTTTCAGTCTATATTTTTCATCCGTATGGAGGAAAGAAAGCGGGTGCATCTGGTATGAATGTTTACATTCAAAATACAATTTCACTCTTTGTTTTATGGAACAAGATTATATAATTTTATTAATTACTTGGACTTGTAATACTTTACAACGCTTTACAATATAGATTAATGTAACTTTGTGCACATATTGGTCTACCTTAGATTAATTAAAATTACACTAGATTCATTCAAATTGATTTTTAAAAGGTCAAGTTCCTTGATGAAACATGACTGCTAAGTTGTATTTATTGTATGCTCAAAATTAGTGAAATTAGATGTACCAATTGTCTAGAATAATATTAAAAGTTCTAGAAGTGGTAGGACAATGGTTGTTGACGTTGACCAAAACTTTTTCTTATTGAGCATCTGGGCATAAGTCAGAAACGCCATATAAAATTTAATATTTATGGTAGGTGATGCAATGTAAATTTCATTACAATAAAAAATGTTTCATCGCTGAGCTGTTTTGTTATGGCTTGTTGTTGTTGAAAACCATGTGGATGTTAACCTTTATTAGTTATGTTAAATTAATGGTATTATTGCATATTATAGGCAGTAGCAAGGATTTGTCGGGTGAAGCGTCACCTTTGTCTGGATCGAGTAATGATCGCAAGGACGCTTTGAGCATTCAGTTGGAGTTTGTCAAAGTTAACCTTTCGAGAAGTCGAAAAATTACACTAGGACTCGATCAATCTATTGGGCCTCAAACGAAACAAAACCGTCCAATGGATCAATATGGAGGGGCAGTTATTAGATTTTCAAGTAGGTGTGTGGTTGTGTTTTAAATATTTAATTATAGTCTGTGTACTGAAGAACAATTATATTTTAGCTGTATGTGATATTGGATCAGCTTCGTTTAAATATGACATGCGTCGTCTGACGGAGATTTTGGCATTTCCAAAAGCTTGGTATAGAAGAACGATTGTTCGCCGCCTTTTCTTAGGCGAGCAGAGCACAACAATTTTTGGAAGCGATCAAGGTAAGTGACTTGGATAATAGTAACTGAATTTACTGTGAAGCCAATTTTTAAATGCATCCGTTTTGTCTTGCGCGAGAAAAATGTTATGGTTAATGTTGTTTACAATGCTCAATGGTAGTCTTCACTGACAGTGCAACCCACTTCATTATATGTTTGCAACATTGCAGAAGATTCAGGGAGTAGTGCGGACAGTTCCCTGTCCCCAGAATCTGTGCCTGGAAAAGGAGAAAGATTCAGCTTTTCCAATCTAAGTTTAAGTGACGTGTATGCCAGCAGCACTGAGCCCCTAATAACAGCACAAGATGCACATAACACCCCACCATCACGAGGAATGAATGGCAGATCAAGGCTTACATTGGAACTTCCTGCTTTTAAAAAACGTCGTAGAGGCATAGGTATACGTGTATTTTATTTTGCTAGTTTATAATATTGGCATGGCAATGTATGCAGCACAAGTATCTTGCATGGACCAGAAAATTTAATGCATTTGTGTTTGGATAATGACATTAGAAAATAATGGTTACATTGTTTATTATACAATATCTTCAGATTAATTGATACAAAATGTATGAGCTCATAGTTCATTTTTCAGTTAAAAAATAAATGAATGTATGCAGCGAACTTTATTTTAATGATAAACGTGTAAATGTAGTTTGACTTTATGTGATGATTTATTTCCAATCATGCAATGTAACAAAATATTTATTTCAAAAACTTAAACAAAAAATAAAAATAAATGCAATATTCATCATTTAGAAGCCCTACCTGACATGCATGTAGTATTTAGATGTGTTCATGATGCCTTGCATAGGATTTAAATCCTACGATAGCATATGTTAAGCATAATATCATCATGGTCATTGTGATTCTGTTTTTAATTTGAGATAAGTCAGACATTTTCAGGTAATATTCATCTACTAATATTGGTTTTGAAAGCCGACATTGGTTGTTGATAATTTCTAGTAGAAAGCTTTCTCAACCACACAGTTTTCTTACATTTATCTCGCAGCTTTATGCTTTCAGATATTTGCTAAAGAAACCTTTTAAATAGCTGTCTAATTCTTAATGTTAATGTTTTTGAATCTGTTAGTGTCCGCCCCTCCCTCGCCAGTATTTGATTCGAAGCAAACCTCATCGGTTCCTAAAGAGACAGCTCATGCTTTTGAAAATCGGAAAGTGCCTTCTAGCTTGCCAACACCATTGTATTCTACCAAAGGTGGTAGTACATGGGAGACTCTGGTTTTGTTCACTGTTAACCTTTCCAAATTGAATATCCACATGAACATGGGCAATGTCATGGGTAACACTGTGTGAGTATTTTGTAAGTTCCTATGCGTTGCAATCTTAACCACAATCTTATAAAATCATAATCGGTCTCACATTTGTTTTTTATGACAGATGCTTGTTTTGAAATATTATTTGAATTTTAGCTTCACTTTAACAAAACAAGCATACCTATGCCAAATCATTTCATAGTTTATTAAATTTTAAACTGTTCATTTCTTTGCATGAATTAGTATGTTGACACGATGGATTTCACTGTCTACATGTTGATGTAACAATTGACGATTATTATGTAATTTTGAAAGTTAATTTATAATATGTTAATAATTTTATTTCAATTTTTATAATAGATGGACAACTCGAGGACTTTTGTCACAAGGCCGCCTTTCAATTGGAAGTAGCGGGCATAAGAACATGGCCATTACAGTTGGTTTGGGTGGATCTTCATTGGATGCCAAAGGTGGCATTGTTGGTGGTACAATTGAACTCAGCCAAGTGGACACATCTTGTAAGGGAATTGTGTTTTACAAAGTTTATCAAATAAATTTTGAGTTTTATTGCTGTATTAGCATATGCTAATGTGTGCAATTTACATGAATTGTTTAACATTAAGATAGAAAACATTTCAATGAATAAAATTTCACTATAATATCTGTACATTGCTCATTTAGTGCATATAAAGGAAGATCCTGGCCAAGAACCAGACCACCGTATCGGAGTAAAACTTTTTGCATTGGAATTGAGATTGGACTACATGGGTACAAGCGTCCTAATGGGTAGAGTGAGCTCATTAGATGTCACCTTGCGAGATGAATGGAGAGTACACAGCTATCAGTCATTTGCTGAAAAAGATCTACCTACGAAAAGGTAATTTTTTCTAAATATTAACATTGTTGTTATAGACTACCATAAATTACCCGACCTTATTTCTATAGAAAAAATACAAATCATGACTTCAGGTCATCATCACTTAAGTTTAAATTATTTGAAGCCAATTTTTTGAGTTGGTTTCTGACTGCTTGTACAAATTACTGACATTTCAACATCGTATCATTTACAGGCCTGCTTTGATTTTTATCCATGGTGATCTTGCTTGGGATCAGCTCCAGTTGATGTTGTCCAAGTCTACAACACCTGATCTACTTAAAATGCACAGCAAATTGGAAGAATTTTTCACTCAACAATTTCATAGCAGCAAAAGAGTATTTTCCTCTTTTCAACCATCAGCTTTGCAAGAACCTTCAATACATGATATTAAAAGGGCCAATTTATTAAATCGAAAAGCTTCAACGAACAAAGCAGGAACAAAAAACCTGAATCGAACTCCTAGTTCGACAAAGAAATCACCGAGCCAAGGTATTTTTCCATCAAAAGTTTTGCATTAAAACACCAATCAACTAGCATGAAGTGAATTTGTAGACTCAAAATTATTAGGTCAAAAATGCTTTTACTGGTATGTTGGTACTTCTTATTTTTGATTGACAATTGAAAGTTATGTATTTGATTACTTATATTTTAGTCTCGCCTGGTGATAATCAGGAACCTAGGCATCACCGCCACTGGCAGTCGATTTTGGCAAAGGCTTCTAGTCTCAAATTACCTACTCTTATCACTCCATTGCCAAAATATGGAACCATTTTAGGAGGGACCATGGAATTGCATGGCAATAACATTTCTCTGTCTTGCTTTCATGGCGTTAACTTCCGGGCTAAATCATGGGCTCTCTTTAGTCTTAGAGAGCCCACAATTTCATTTGCCACAGAAGCGCAAGATATCATCAATTCAGGTTTGTTAAACATTATTTAGAATTTTAATAATTTTAGAAACTATAATTTTAATATGATTAGCTGTTATGTTCATTTTTATTACTCTTAACTTTGTGTCATTTTAGAAACTGGTAACGTTGACACACACATTGTACAGAATTTATCCTTCACACTTGGTCACAATGTAACTGAACACACTCGCCACATTAATATGGCCACCGTGTGTCGCATGTCACGAAATTTTGTATTTCCGCCACAATTTCGTTCGATGCAGGAATGGTTTCATTATGCATTTGTTGCAAGTGAATTGGATGGTAAGTCATTACCTTCCAGGTCTGGTTGCCTTCTTTTATTGAAAGAAATATTTTACCTTATTGTAATTTTTCTCCCAGAGGTGGACAGGTTTCCAGGTTTAGAACGGGATCGAAGAGACAGCTTTACTCAAGATAGACAAGCTCGGCATTCACCTAAGGGCCAGGACTGCAACCATACCATGGAAATGATATTTGCCTTGCCAAGCCTGCAGTTGCACTTAAAGACAGAACATCTTCAAACTCAACTGACGCCTGGTTCAAAAGGCGTTCAGGAAGGTTTGAACGAGTTAACAAAATTGAATTTCATCTGACATATTTTAATTTTTTTGCATTATTTTCTACAATCTTGGTCACCAATTATGATAAATTTCTCTAGATTTTAAGCCTGTTGTCGAATGCAGCTTTATAACCGAATTTGAAGATCACATTTTCGTTGCTGTGGATGCTGAAGCCTTTTTCTTTTTACATGATCTGATCACTGCTTATATCAAAGAAAAAGACAGAGGTAAATCACGAAGAAAATGTGCACATAATATTCTATAGCAGATGTAACATATGCTGTTGTAATTTCAGTTGGGACGCCTGCAGGACATGCAAGCAAAGTCGATAAAAATGCTGGCCCTGCAGCCTCGAAAGACACGGAAAGAAAGTGGAAAATGCCTGATCCTACAGAGTCTTTGCAGAAGGATTGGCGGGATTATGAATGCAAAACGTGGCACTTGGAGCCAACAGTGCGGTAAGAAACTCATTCCTGTTATGTTGATTATAAAACAGTTTTGTTTTTGCAGAAGATTAATGTACATGGCGAATGGGGTCGCTTTTATCAAAATTATAGATTAATGTCTTGGGCTGGAAAACGTATTGAACCTTATGGAGTGGATTACATCCTCCAAAAGCTCGGATTTTCCCATGCAAGAGTAACAATTCCAAAATGGATGCAGAGAGGAGCTATGGATCCACTTGATAAACTATTATCTGTTCTCATGGAGAAAATGGTTAATGCACTGCGGGAAGGTGGAAGAGGAAAAATCTGTGAAACAGGTTTACCACCAGTGTAAAAGTTATTTTTTGCAGAATGATGTGGATTATTGGGAAAAGTCAGTAGCTAGCTATGTGTTTATGTACTAGTCTTTGTTAGAAGTTTTTATTAAAAGTGTAAGTTATTTTTTCTATTTTATTGAAGCTATTCATCTATTTTCTGTATCGATATTTCTGTACTTAATTTATTCAATCCTTCCTTCCAAGATTGGAAATAAATAACTAATGTCCTGCGTAAGTCATCCAAAATTCATCACGTGTTTAATTCGGATTGGCATCTTATCTTATTAAAATTACCAAACAAGGTAGCTTGCATTTGATAGATCTGAGCTCAATGTCCAGATCAGCTATCCTTAAAAGAAGAATGCTGGATAGTCCCAAAATATAAAAACAAACATGACCATGCAGTTTCCCAAATCTGCCCTCAATAAATGAAAATGAATGAGGTCCTTTCAACATTCTCATTAGAAATATATTGTAGGGCGATCCAAGTCATAATAATAAAAGCTGTAGATTAACTTACAGCAGTGAGCAGTAATGGCCAAACATCGAACAGAAATTACTTATGAAAACTTTTTGCATGATTTCCAGTTATACACTGCTATTTTCAAAAACTTCATGGTCACACTGGTATTGGCCTTAAAAGTATCCAGCCTGAGTGGCTTTTGCCTTGCTCTTTGTGTGCTTTTGTTGACCATTTCTAGGTTTGCTTTTCAAGTGAATGGCCATGTATGAGATTAGTCGCAGCCTACTGACCTTGTCTATCACCTCTGAAGTCGATACTGGATATTAATTTGTGTCAACTATATTAGTGGTATTACTCCATATGGCATGTCCATGCAATGGATCGCGAAGTTGTAAAGACGTTCATAACAATGGTCAGGAAATCCCGCATCCTGAATAGCTCAAGCACGTTCAACGGGCTGCACACCATCGCACAGATTCGTTCCAAACTTATAACTAGGGATAAGGAGAGATTTTAATCTCGTTAGCACTTCCCCTAAGTAAGTTTCCTTAGTAAAGCTAATATTTTAGTATTACATTTGAGATCCTAAAAAAAATCACAATTTTGTTAATGAATCTCAATTTTCTGTAGATAATCCATTTGTTTTAATTACAATTTTCCTAAAACACCATTTTCGGAATGCATTTTTTTGCATTTATTTGCATCATTGGCAAAGAAATAAATGTGCTCCAATTGGATCCATTTGGGCTCATTCGACGCATTCAGGAAACGTGGATTCAGAAAATGGGGTCGACGTAAAATGAGTTACAAAGAGTCCGAAAGGCGTGTTTGAAGTTGAGGAATCTAGGCTCATCTAGGAACCAGCTTTTTTTTTCCAAACGTCAAACGCATTTTTCGACTCGTTTTACAGCGTTTTCAACATCATTACCAAACCATCTATTGTCATTTTTTGGAAAAGGTAGCCTTGTGGTGGCCTTGTAACGTTCGAATGCTTTTTTTTTTAAAAAAATCAAAAATTCCAAAAAAAAATTTTTCGTCGTCTTTTTTTCTTATTCCATAGTGGTTTTTTTTCCGATTTTCACCGAAAAAAACTGTTCTCCGAATCGATCGATTTCAGTGTCATTCGAGGCGTTTCGCCACGCTGATTCCAAAAAACGCATAAAAGCTGGTAAAAATTTAGTGAAAAAGGTTGAAAAATGGATTTGAAATTTTTAAGCAAACTTAACCGCAAACTTTTTTCGGCACTTTTTTTCCGCAAACATTTTTTCCTCAAACATTTTTTAGAAACTTTTATTTCTGCAAAACATTTGGGCTCATTGGACGCATCATTCGATGAAATTCTGATGAGGACGTCACCGTAATTAAACAAATGATGTCTTCATCAGAATTTTAATGAATGACGCCACCATCTAAACTTTAATGAATGGCGTCATCATTTAATATACAGTAAAACCTGACCACCAACAAAATATGTTGGTCACTGTACACATTTGGTCACTTCACAAAGAAAGCTTGAATTAAAATAATGAACATGTAGACTGTAATACATGTATAAATGTAGTAAAAAACCACAAAACCAAAAAAGTACAGAATCATCATGTCCATGTACATTAATTACATGCAGTATATTTATTGCCTTATTTCACATTTGTTTTTTTTTAATGAAAAAATTATCAAGTTTTCCTTGTTTTAAATGCTTTTTGCTTCTTATGATCATATTTTCAGTGATTCTTTCGATCTGAATAACATGATTGGCTGAATTATTTGAGAACCACTGGGGTTAAAGCAGGATGTAAGGTGATTCATCTGTTATCTGGTCACTTTATAAGTTACATTGGCAATGTAAAAATTGAAAAAAAGACAACACACACTGGTCACTGTAAACAATAGACAGGTCACAGGTGGTCACTATACAGAGAATTTTTATGAATTTTTATGTACACTTGAAAAAAATCAAACACTAAAAAGTGGTCAACATAAACAAGTGGTCATTTTTCCAGGTTTTTCTGTAATGAGAATTTTAATGAATGACGTCCTAATAATGTTCACGATTGACGTCATCATCTAAATTATAATGAATGGCGTCATCATTTAATATAATGAGAATTTTAATGAATGACGTCATCATCTAAATTGTAATGAACGACGTCATCATTTATTATAATAACATATCATCATCAGAATTTTTATGAATGTTGTCGTTCATTAATACGTCACATTTTTCGAACATTTAATTGCGAATTTGTCGGCCTTTTTTAGTTAATGGAGCAATTGTTACTCTTGTTGGGGAAATTCCAAATGGAATGCGCAATTCTAGTTCGTAACTCGGAATGATAGTTTTTTCGCGAGCAAAGTACACCATATAGCTCGTAAAAAACGTCGTTTTCGTAAATTTGAATGTGCGTAAAATAGGCGAGTTTATACTTACTGTGTTCGTGATCAACAAAATTTGAACTTGATCCGTTTCGAAGAGTTTCTCCTTACAATCCTTAAGATGTCAAAGTGTGCAGTTTTAATCATGCAGCGAGAAATGAACAGGAAGTTTAGTGCCGAAATTAGCCGAGGCTAACAGGAACTTGTGAGAACGAGACTTCGAAAATGACACCCAATCAGATCGTTTCTTAAATTAACTTCCTGGAAATTAAACTTCTTGAAGAAAGAACTTAGAGCTGAATTAAAAAATAACAACACTCAAGATAAGGTAGGAGTTATTTTATGCTCTCGTATTACAATCGAACCACCTCGTTAAGACGAATCTCGATGGACGTCGAAATTTGTTCGTTTCAACCGAAGTTCGTATTATCGGAAGTCGGACAAAACGATGTTCCAGTCATAATTGAAAATTATATTTCACTAATTATTCGACTTATTCTATTCAAAGAAACCATCTTAAGTACAGAAATTGACCATTCGATGACCACGCACTCGCACTCCATACAGTAAGTGCGGAGTCGTCGAAATGGCCATTCCAATCTCCAGAATGGAAGACTCTTTTGTGAAATTGGACGTTGAAGCCTGCAGATATCAACGTCCAGATATCGAAGTCCTCATGTGGCCAAAACCCTAGATGCTCAGCCACGATGCCCGAAGCAAGGCAATTCTGCTAATTTCCGTTCACGTAAAGCCGCGAGGTCCATCGATGACCGCTGATGCTGCGTTCATCTCCGCCCTTGGTGGGTAGTTTGTCTCGGTCAACATCTACCGTGACAAAGAGGAGCTTTCTGTGAAGTCCTTCCCGAGATCTTGGAGAAGGCCATCAGCAGTTTCGAGTTTTTAGTGGCCATGGACTGCCAAGATGCCAAGATCAAATCCAGGAATTAGACACTGCGCTTCCGAGTTTCTATCGGTACAGAATTCTGCTGGTGGACCGTGGCAATCCAACCTTCCAGAACTTCAAGAAGGATAAGCTGGATGACTTGGAAAAGCTGGATGTCTTGCCAGGTATAAGTCCAGAGAACTGCGTGGTTCAACAGCAAGAAGTCACTGGTTGCTTGGTGAGACCTTACTTCAATGACGAGGAGGACTTGGTAAGGAATCTCTTATCTAATTATTAATTATTCGTTTAAGATAAATGTATTATCGGAAGTCGGACGAAGCGTGACTTCAGTGAACCGAAGTTTCATCGAATTTTGGATCAAATCCTAAAAAGCGAAAAATGTCCGATTTTTGTCCGAAAAGGGTACCCCCAGAGCTGGGAAAAGTCAGGGAAGTTGACTTATTTTGATAAAGTCAAGCAAATTCAACGTAGTCATGTTGTGACGATCCAATATTAATGCTTCTACTTGAAATTTGCAAATTTTTTCGTTTTCCGAGGGCGATTTGCACAATTTTAAAACGTTTTCCGAGTACAAATCTGCAAGTTTTCCAACCTTTTCCACGCAAAAATGTTCAACTTTTTCTGCGAATAAATTATCAAAATTTTCCGAGTACAAATTTGCAAAACTTTCTACATTTTTCGAATACAAATTTCGGAAAAATCGGGTGAATGGTTTAAAATTTGTGGCAGCACATTGGCGATGACAACCATACAGCTCTTTTTTATAGATATAGAAGATTATTGTACTGTGTCGATTTTGCAAAATCGTGGATAACATTGACATTGGTCAGGGAACAGTTGTTATAAAACATGGAAAAGTCAGGAAAGTTGAAGATGAAATTTCTGGGGGAACCCTGACTCATTTCCCGTCAACAGCGCTCGCCAAGAACCCGCCAATTACAAGGAAGGACAGGTATTTTGGCCATTTGGTGTTCTTCTTCTTCAGGCATCTTCTTCGGATATCCGGATCTTCCAACAGGAAACTCTTGTCTTCCATCCTTGTCTCTTCCAACAGGAAACTCTCGTTTTTCATCCTCGACTCTTCCAGCTCTGTCTCTGGAATTTCGAGACAGGACACTTCCGAGTCCTTGTTGCTGTTTCCACGACCCTCTTCTAAAATCCACTTGACCGTGTCCCCAAGCATTATCTCACTCTGCACCTAAGAGGAAATGTCGTTAGAAGTGAGGGGCACATTAAAGGTCAAAGGAGGTAAGTTTTTAGCGTCAATCCTCTTAATAATCATAATTTCTAAAAAAGTTTTTTCATGATTCTAAAGTTGTCCCCTAGTTAACTTTAATTTTTTTTTTGTTAAAAAATAGTTGAAAAATGTTTAAAAATAATTCCATCGGGGGTTAAACATGTAGGCGAATTAAAACGTTGGTCAATTTTCCAAAAAAAATGCCAACGTTTTTTTTCAAAATGTGCATGATTTTCCAAAAATTTGCTACATTTTTAAATTTTTTTGCATATTTTTTACAAAAAATACGATCATATTTGATGAAAAAGAAATATATGCATTATTTTTATAAATTGTGAATTGTTCTAAAAAAATATGAAAGTTTTTCAAAAATGTTTTATTTTTTTAAAAACATTTGTGAAATTAAAATTTGTTAATATTTTTCCGGTAAATACGCTTGTAATTGCGAATTGTTCGAAAAAATACGAAAGTTTTTCAAAATTGGGTAATATTTTAGTTTTTTTTTCACAATTTTACAAACATAAGATTGTATTTGGAAAAATATAGAGAATGTGCAACGTTTTAAAAATTGATAATTGTTCTAAAAAATGCGGAAGTTCTTTCAACAAAATATTGGAAAATTTACCACAATGCACTTGTATAAGCTAAGCTTCTTCACAAATGTTTAAGTTTTTCCAAAAGTATTCGACTTTCTCCAAAAATTACGTTTTCCAAAAATGGCAATTTTTTCCCCTAAAATATGCCAGAGAAACAAATGTTGACCAATTAGCAACAGGAAGTTCCTCCGTGTCCTCCAATACATCGGTCTTAAATACCTCCAGCTTCTCATCGCTGAAGCAAGGCATCAAGAAGCAGCCGAGGTCATCAACTATGGAAAAAATTCTTGTCGCACTGCAAGATTCTCTAGAACGATTCCTCGATGGCCATACACCTTGTCCTTCATGAAATTCATCGGGGATGGACTGCCTCGGTCATCGTGACATCCGTAGCCTTAGATCAAAAGAATCTGCAGCCTGCACTCCTCCTTTTCCTCCTCCTCCTCCTCCTCCTCCTCCTCCTCCTCCTCTTCCTCCTCCTCAAAAGTAACGGCAAAGCGTTCTTTGGGGAGTTTAATGATCTTCTGCAAGAACTGGAGCGTGTCTTCAGAAAGCACATCTTCGACATGGTGGATAGTGACTTGGGAGATGTACCAGGCGAAGGAAAGGATGGTTGTGTATTCTGGGGTCATCGAGGGATCATCCGGGTAGGGATTATCCGGGTAATATGACGCCATTGACTGGACGTCGATCGACCCAAGTGTCTTCCGCCATCTCCAGCTGATGGACATTATCTTCAAGAGCTGGAGATTCAGCTCGCAGCCAGGGCAAGAGGCTCTTGACCATGCTGATTTTGCCATTCTCCGAGGGCCCGCTGATCGTTATATGTAAAATGGGCTGATTGGGGTCAATTTTCTTATATATATAATCCACTTGGTCTCCGTATACCTCCATATTACCGATTCTGATTCTTCTCTCACAGGAAGTGGTGAGCACACGATTTCGAAAATTACACCCACTCAGATCATTCATTAAATTAACTTCCTAGAAATTAAACTTCTTGAAAAGGAACTTTGAGCTGAATTGAAAACAACTCTCAAGATCCTAAAGGGCCATTCAAAAAAGATGCCCTCATTTAGGGAGTAGGGAGGGATATGTTAATTGAGTTACGGACACAATGTGGACAGGGAAAGGAATGGTGTATGATCATCTCGGACGTCCACTTGAAAAAAAATATCGCACGTTTTTGGACAAATTTCACACGTTTTTGGGAAAAAAAATTGCGCACATTAATGGAGAATTTTGCAGACATGTCTTAATACTCTAGTTCCTCCTCCTCTCTAGCAGCCAAGAGATTCTCCTGGCCCATTAAGAAAACTTGAAAAATGGAAAATTTTCAAAATTGAACATTAAAAAACGGAAAGTTTTGAAAATCAAACATTGAAGAATGGAAAATTTTCAAAACTAAACGTCGAAAATCGGACAATTTTAAAAAATCGCACATTGAAAACTGGTAACAATTATTTCAGCTTTATTCAGGAAAAATTTAATTATTGTCGAAACATTTTCAAAATTGTCGAAAATTCGCTAAACTGTCGGAAAATTCGCAAAAATAGCCTCGCTCCTCGGCTATTTAGTGATCAATTTTAATCATGATTGGAAATTTATTCAATTGAAATAGTTCCGTTTTCTAGGAACGTAAATAATATTAATCGCTTGTCGTCTTAGATTTCATCTCGTATAACTTAATTCTTAAAAGTAGCACTTTTGGTTGAAGCCTGAAGAAGTTGAAAATGTCGTTGAAGACTGACTACTGCTGGCCATTGTCCATACACTTGCAGAAGGCCATCTGCGTGTTCGAGAACTTGAAACTTGAAAAAGACGAGGTGAACTTCCAGGAAGATGACACTTGCTTCTTGATGATGCCTTACTGCAGCCACGTGGAGGACGAGGTAAGTAATTATATCTCTTATATCAAATTATTACTAAGTACCGTCCAACCTCGTTAATACGAATTCTGATGGCGTCATTCATAAACATTTTGATGACGCCATTCGTTAAAATCCTGATGACGTCCTTCATCAAAACCCCGATGACGTCATTCATCAAAATCCTGGTTACGTCATTCATTAAAACCCTGATGACGTCATTCATCACCTGTCTATTATGTACAGTGACCATTGTGTTGTCTTTTTTGTAATTTTTACTTTGTCAATGCACCTTATAAAGTGACCAGATAACAGATGAGTCACATTACAGAACATCTTTCTTTAACCCATGGACATGACGATTCTGTACTTTTTTGGTTTTGTGGTTTTTTACTACATTTATTAGTCTACATGTATAAGTACTGTGTACAAGTTCATTATTTTAATGTAATTCACGCAATCTTTGTATAGTGACCAACATAGCATTTTTTTTTGGTGGTCACTCTTTACAGGTTTTACTGTAGTATTTTTAATGAGGTTTCACTGTTGTCTTTAGGGTGAAGCTGAGAAATTCGCGCATTTTTTTTTTATTAAATTTTGTTTGGTGTAGATTTAAGTAGGAATTTTGGATGTAGCCATTCCTCAGACTGGGAGGTGGACTGCAGCGAGGGGTGATGTAGACCTGGTACACACCCGGAGTGGTAAGACCCTTAGTTCTAGAGTGGGTCACCTATATGTTGGGGCATCGACGGCTCCCTCATAC
>JAQGAO010000898.1:0-28384 GCA_034697705.1 Ommatoiulus sabulosus | reverse complement strand
TCAAGCATATCATTAATGAAGAAAATAAACAAGAATGGACCCAAGACACTACCCTGGGGAACCCCACTGAGAATTGATAAAGGATCTGACAGAGTGTTCCCTACTCGAACCATTTGGACCCTATCCAGGAGAAATGAAGAAATCCATGAGAATATCGGGTCCTGCAGGCCAATTTTCTTGAGTTTGTACAACAGTTTAGCATGAGAATGTCTGTATTCAAGCAATTATACACTTGTAGTACATTTACTGGGATGAGTGAAACATAAATCTTCAACTACGGTAATAATCAGATTTAAATCTATGAAAACGAATCATTTCGAAAAGGTTCCCGAGCAGCTGTGAAAGCTGTTTCTTCATTTAATTCCGGTCGATTAGTTCCTAAACTGCCAGTGGGTGGTGTGTTGATCGACGGAAGCAACGGACTCCACTTGAATCCATCCATCGAATCACAAATTAACTTTTAAAGAGTATTTCCAGATAAAGAAGATATCGAGAAACCCAGGTTTACCCGTTTTCGTTTCTGAAGTTTTTACTTTCAGGAACTTTTTCTCCAAGGCTTTCTGAAGTCGCGCTGTGTTCGTTGTCAATCATTTCAGGAAGACCTTTAAATTTCAAGGCTTTTATTATTGGCCACTTGAATTTACTTTTTTTTCTCGCATCAATCCAGATACTGTAGTTCGATGAAAGAAGCGTGGATGGCCACTTTCCCCTTTTGTGCGACGCTGAACACCAACGCTACTTCTTTTTTTTTTTACGTTCACGTCATTAAATTTCCTGCTTCAATAAACCCCTTACTTTTCCAAAGTCGCCACTCTTCCCCGTACTTTCTTGCTATGGATTTTTCTCTTTATCCACTTCTTCGAACCATAGAAGCCTTCATCCTAACGCGCCGTTTAATCCGTTGTTTTAACTATTTGTTTGTCACCTTTCTAAGACCGGCTCTCGCTATATTGTGCGGCTTTTGATGGATTGCGAGCCCGCGGATCTTTCGTTTCTAAATGCTACGTGTATTGTGCTTTATTATGCTCCAGTCGACGAGCGCATCGTCAGCCGCGGGATTTATTAAATCGTTTTCAGCTTCCAGACTTTTACCCGTTTCCGTTAAATGAGACGAAAACGTCACAGCAGTGCGAGAAAGGAGAAGAAAAAAAGTACCGAAAGCTACATGTATACTTGGAAACATCTACATCTACTTCCTTTGTTCGCGAGTTTTCGGTCGGCATAAAGCAAGCCGCAGCCGCCATGTTTCTATGCAAATTGATCAATGGGGCAGAATGCCATAGATCGGCACCCTTAAAGCACTTGGAAACGAAGCATACTGTATATTGATTTCTTGGTAATTGGCGCCAATTTGTGGAGTAAAATTGGGTAATCGTTGCCCCCTGGCTGCCTTTGGCGTTGTGCCAACCTACCGCCATCCGAGTTCAAACGGAGAAGTTCGCCGAATAAATGTTCTATTTGGGTTTTTCTAAAAGCAAGGTGAACCCTGTTTGAAGCTCTAGGATCATTTCCATATTTTATCATTAGTGTCTTCATCATATGCAATTTTTTTAATCGGTTAGTAAGACGAACTTTTCAGCTCGACTGATGATTCTTGATGTAAATGTATCCAATACGACTGTACATTTGTACAGTAGACAATATTCAAAGTTCAATAACTTTGATTTCGCTACAAGGATTTGTTTTGTCCATCATCTTGCCCACAAGCAGCGCATATCATCATTTACATCCGAATACTGTGACTATTCCTTACTCAAATCATTGCTTGAGCACTTTGCATGATCAACCAATTTTATGATGCGTTATCAGGCGATTTTGGTACACTTATAGTTGTGATTAAGGTTAACCGGAAAAATATACTGTATATTCAGACATCCTATCTAGTTCCTGCGGTTGCCTGTTTTGTACGAGTTGAGAGAAAATCTGTTAGAATTGCATCAATGTTGAGTTTTATAATGGCATTTTGGTTGGCTTTACGTGAAAACTGACTGTCAGGAAATTGACATTATAAAAGAGAGTTCTGAGTCTATTTCCCCACTTCAAATAAGGGGTTTGAAAATGAATATTATCGTATGAATTAATATCCACAATCTAGGTTTATGTTGTTGCTTTTACCACAGTATACTGCACAGTATAATGCACTCCATTGATGTTTTTGGCTCCGAAAAACACCGCAGCGTCGCCATATGTACGAAGTGAACACTACGATGAAGCCACGCCCATATTAACCCGTGGAACTAAATCGTCAAAGCTGCACAGGGTAACACCTGTATCTTATTGGCTTCCATGTTTATGGTAATTAATAAGCGCGCAAAGGCCGCGTGTTTTAGAACACATTCGAGTGACACGTTGCCTACGATTCGTTTACAAGCGCAGGGCGTGGCTTCATCTTAGTGTTTATTTCGTACACATGGCGCGCTGCGGTGCTTTTCGGAGCCAAAACGTCCATTGGAGTGCACGTACTTATATTTCGTATACTGTGCCTCAACCTTGGGAAAATTAAATACATGTGGGTACCTCGTTTGAGGCCTGCTCGTATAGCAGTAGTCCAGCTATTTCAACTAAAAAAATAAGGGATTTGGCTTTTACAAAAAAAAATAAAGATGGTGAAACAGAAAAAGATTCATGATTTTTTCAAACCTGCCCAATAAAAGTGATATACATGCACATGTAATGTGATAATATAACTTGTTTCCTATTTTTTTTTTAAATTGGTTTTCTATTGGTTGGAATTTCAACCTTTCTTATCTGAACTTTTCGATTATATGAACCACCTCTGGTCCCAATTAGTTCATATATGAGAGGTTCTACTGTACTACACAAAGGTCCAAAAATCCATTGTATTAATGCAAGATGGCATACTATGTTATGCTGAATGATAGTGCAGTAAGTGTGCTATCACACGGCATCATTTTAGTTTCGCAAGTTTTGACTTTTTTTTGTCAAACGAGGAAATTTCTTTAAAATATACAGTTTTCATATCCGCCTTTTCCTCAACCTAATTTCGTTTTTTGTCCCTTCCCAATTTAAGCCCCATTTTGCGCTATTTATACAATAAAAAGGGAACGTTAAGACAATCGAGACAAACTTTTTTCCTTCTTTTCCAATTAAACACTGTTTATCACGCAATTAGGATTGCAAGATGCACTCTCCTTTCTGTTCCTATTTCGGAATTTTTTATAACAATATTTGAAATTACCATTCCGTTATATTAACTTTTATTGTTGGCACGGACTACTTAAGGCATCGCCTAACGAATATTATAACGGTGAATCATGAAATAAAACCCACATTTTTCCTATAAACAAAAACAACTGCTAGTGACTGCATGGGAAGCCAAAAATCATAAAATAAAAACAACGAATGAAAATGACGTACATGTTGTATATGTATATGCGCTGCGGCAATAAAAGCGGATCAATGAGCTCGCTGACCTTGCAGAGTTTTAAGATGGCGATACATGCACGCGGTTTAGACTATCTGGAAAAATCATTAACGAAGTACATGGACTGCGCAGCATTCGTGTAATTCGATTAAAATTAATTACTGCTTGTTCTCTTCATACCGTTGCAACGGATTGAATTCATCAAAATCAGACTGTTGAAAGAGATGCACCTTCATTCGCTTCTTTTACTTTGCACAATGCTTTCGATGGGGCTTTCGACTTTAGGGAATATATCCAGAGTTCATACCGCAGCCCGATACTACATGCAGTATTTTCTTTAGAAAATGGATCGATGGTGCACTCGTTTTAAGCGTCTGCCGCTCATTTTTTCTCGTTTTGATTTTTTTAGTCTAGACATTATAAGCCACTCTAAAAAATATATTCTCTTTGATGTGGCCATATTGCTGGCAGGAAGGAGATTCTTGCACCTGAGCCCAGCGCGTTGCTTCGAAACCGTTTCTTGGCGCGGGCCGTCTGAAGCGCCCCTCTCCGTGCCCGTTCCGCCATTGTTGGTCCAGTTTTTCAGCAGATTCGTGGCACGGATTCCGTCCATGGAATCTCTGTTTTTCTGGACCCGTTTTGAGCGCGCGCACAACCATAGCTCCGTGCATGGGTCTTTTGTGATTTTTCAATGAGGCACCTGCTGATTGCCAAGACAGATGAGCTTGAGGTCAAAACTGGTGCCAGGTTAGACTAGGGCAGTGGAACCAGAGCTAGACACGAGGGCGAATATACCATACGCAGGGGGGAGAGACATTCCCATCTTCAAAACCCTGCAAGTTTCCCGATGCATTCTGCACTTGACTGCTTCTTGGACGAGAGGCACGAAACGCCCGTACAGAAAAAAAAAAAAAAAAAAAAAAAAAAAAAAAGAGTGCAACAGGTTGTTCGGTCTTATGGACGACCCTCCCTCAGTCCCTCTCCACGCGTATTTCATGACTCTTCCGTGCCTTTTCAACTTTTCACGATTGTACTCGATGCGTCCCTGTTCCACATGCTCTTCGAACACTCGAAACGTGCTTGGATTCGTACAAATTAAGGTTGCATTCTGGAGAGGGCTGTATTTTTTCTCCCAGCAATTTGTCTACAACCCATTTATTTTCCAAAAACCCGATGATTGTGTGCGTTTTTCTCCTGCCCTTTATTCATCGTCCATAAATTAGCGTCAATCAGTACCTATTGTGAACGCAATATCGCACGGGGTAGCATACAGCATACGCGCCTATTACAAAGCCTCACCTCACGAATTTAGGGCATGCGCATGATTATTATTTGCCGATGCGTTTCAATGCACACGCGGAAAACGAGATTAACTGCCGTTTATTTAGTTTTTAGATAAAACGCAATTATATATATATATACATTTATATATATGTATCTTGTTTTCTTGTTACTAAGCGCATCGAGTGCCATTATCATTGTTCGACCTATATGCATCCTTTTTGCGAGCTGAGTATAATGATGATGATGGCCCCTATTTACTTGATGTTCCCGTCATATTCGGATGGCCGGGACGTCACATCCAGATATGACGCGAATATTTCTTGCCACATTTCAGAATTTTCTTTCTTTCTCCTAATTTAATCAACCATTTTGTTCACCGCCTTCTCTATATAATGATGTTCAAATTCTTCGAGAAATCTGCAGCTAGAATTCAAAATGGGTATTGGAAATGCAATAAAATGATCAGGGGTGGGAGCATGTCGTATAATTGGCATATACAGGTACACTGTACTTGTGGCATGATGTACTATAGGTACATCAAATGTGAAAACCTATTATGGCAAATGATATTAACAAAATATAACTGTCAGAATTTTAATGCATGCATGCATGAAGCGGATGGATTTTATCTCGTTGGATGCATGATTTTGTCTTTGATGGTTGCTTATATGCTGACCATCAGGAGAATGTGGTGTGCAATTATGAAACTGTATTACAGTATTAACTTAAATTGGATGTTCGTCTATTACAAAGCTTCAGGAATCAAATTTATTTTCTTGCAAGTTGCATTAACCAACGTAACGTATAACATGTCATGAGCAAGACTTAAATTAGTTTGCGATACAATTGTATACATACCGGTATTGTACAAAAGAATGATGGAAAATGCAGATGTATAACCCATGCAAGCGCGTGCTATTTAACTTTTAAAGATATACATGCAGTGTACAAGAAAAGGAAATGACGCTGCTAAATTCGGTATAACACTGATAGGTAAATATTTAAGTTGGATTGCAAAAAAAATAAGACAGCCATTTAAAATGTAAATTTCGCGTTTTTCTCTCATTTTATCCTCGATCGTAGAGCTTAAATTTAGCCAGAGTTATATGCAAGGCCTTATGCTGTATTTACGTTAAGGCGAAACGCTGTCTTATTCATGCCCTTTCACTTGGAAAGGTAATCTCCGAGAGCTTTTCGTGTAAAAGAGCACGGATAAACGTTTCCACGAATAGACATGTAGCTTGAAGTGGTGTGAAACTTAACAGTTGTTTAATGTTTCCTCAAATGTAGGATTTCCCAGCACTGAATTTAAGAGTGCTATACTACTTTATATAAAGTATATATTGGATATAACTTAATGCCATACTAAGCCTGGTAAGACAATTAAAACAACCAGACGAATTTAATCCTAACAATTCAGATGGAACAGAAGTTCATAAACTGCTTTTGTTCTAATTATCATACTTGTATACTGTATTTTCAGTCAGTATATTAGTATATATACTGTACGTGTATGTATATTATCCGTTTTATCAGATGACAATTATCTAAAAGACAAGGCAACTCTTTAAAATTAATAATTTCTGGTTTTGATGATTCAGATTGTTGCCCTCTGAATATGGGTTAGCTTTCTACAATGACCCACATCGAAAACACATCTAGCAATATTTATTAATAGAAATGCAACTTTGTATATTTAAATAAAATGCAATATACCTGTATACATACAGGGGTAATCGCATTTATTATGCGCATGCATTCAATAACGAAGTAATACTTAAGAAAATTTCTTCTGAGCGTTCTGTAATTGCCTTTCAAATTGCAAAGGATCTTGGTCCTCTTGGACGCCCGATCGAGACAGTTTCTTATTTACCGTCGCAACATTTCGTCTTTGTGTAAATTCAAATTAAACCGCGAGGATTTTGGTTCAATCAGCAGCTGCAGCATGGGTTTTTGCGTTGTCAAGTGACATTATTAAATGTCCTTCAACCGATAAGCAATCGAGTTAAGAATTGTCTTTGCGCTGACAAGCTTTGTCAGTACAGCGTAAAACTGATACCCCTTTTAAAAAATAATTGATGATGTCAAGATAATTATCTGGCTGGATCAAGAGTTGGATACATCCAGGCAACGGAATCTATTCCGAATAACCTGCCCATAAACGAGATACCTTTTTGAGGTCGTAGTTCAATAACGGCAAATATGATTTGTCATTTAAGCATTTTTTGGTTCATAGTATTTGCGACGACATAAGATGAAATTAAGTCAGTAGACTCGGTACATTGATACTGCTTGAAGGTTGCTTTGACTTGTCCAACAGATCCATGCGTCAGTGAGCATGGCCCACAGTTGGTTACCTTGGACATTTTATATTCGAGTGAAGGGTTAAACTTCCAAAATTGAGGGCAAACATGGGACAGATAAAAGCGCTGCAAATAACAGCAATTTACAACAATAATTGGAAAAAAATGACGAAATTAAATAATGATTAAAAACAGCCAAGGGAGGGGGCACGTATTAAATTAATAATGCACCCCTTTCGTCATAATGCTTTTACTGCACGTCAATTCAAAACCATCCACGCGTGACAAAAATCAGGGGAATTAACAGTACGCTTATTGATCGCTTGACCCATATTCAAATAGGTGACCGTACAAAGCGACAACAAGCGGTGACCTAAGAAACCCATTTACCAGGAACAAAAACCTTGACCCAATACGCTGTGTTCGCGTAATTTTTGCATATAGAAAATTGGTTCAACGTGGTTCGTGCACTTTAATTTTTAGGGCGAACGCCAATGGCGAGAGTGCTGAAAAAAAGCTGGTCAGGAAATGTGGACAACTTATGCAATTAGGAAATCAAAGCATCGTAATATTAAAATAATTTTTTTTGTGGGCAGTAATAAGGACGAACCGCGGAAGAAGTGTTGTTCAACGCGATAATCACCATTGAGGATGTTCTCTGACCTAGCTACCTGCGTACTGGAACTCAACGAGTTGGTATGGGTTACCAACTCGTTGAGTTGAAAGCAAAGCCAAATGCCGTGCAGATATAGACATCGTACACTGTACTGTCCGAACATAACCAAAAGTAAAATTCGCCTAAATGCTCTCAGGAATGAAATTAGTAATCCTTCTTTGCCTCCTTTTTTTAAACATCTTGTCGGCAATTACAATAAACCTGTTGAGCTTAATGGATGGAGATTTCGGTGGATAATTAACTTAGCAGAATTCGAGGAAACTCGAATAAAGCAGAGTTTCCACACAAAATCGTCAGTGTAATCTGGTGTGCATGGGGTCATTTACCACCATCGACCAAGAACGTGAAAGATGATAGGAGAAAATACGTGTGAAGATAAGATGAACATTAAAAATTGATTAGTTTCATCGAGTTTGGATATCAGGTTGAAGTCTATAGTTGTGACCCTTGCACATCGAGGTCAATCCTGTGACCCTTGAAGCCAGGGAACAACAATGAATAATGTGACAAAATCGATTGGAATCCTTGAATAATTAATGAAGTTACGAAATGGAATTTGAAACAACTTGGATATGCAAATTTGGCTGAGAACGCATTCCAGAGTCACAGATAAAAGGACGAGTGGCAGAGACAGAAGACACACAATGGATCATGCCTCCGAGGAGTAACAACCGGGCGGTTGGAGCCAGAGTCGAGTCCACAACAGTGCAGAATATGTAAGATGTCATAGCTAAATTTATATAGGGCCTGCCCAGGCCAGGGTCAGACACATTGTGTCTTGACATAATAATGTACACCTTTTGTTGAAATGTTTTAATTAATTGTTTGTATGAGCTCATCAATTATTGTTTTCAAGTGACATAAATGTGATCAAATTCAAATATCAGTTTCTTGTGACTCAACTCATAGCTCCAACCTTGTAGTAACTTGGCTATCTTCAGACAACCAAAACAGCCAGTTACATAGTTTCGTGAAAAAACAAAATACAATGTATACATATATGCAGTTTAATAAAGATTCTCTGCGAATCTGCGATGAAATGTTGAGGAACATCCCATAAAGGTCATGTAGCCTCACTGCACGTATTGACAAACGCAGTTCATTGGCCTACTATTGTGATCATTGGCACCAAATACAGTATGTGTTCATCTCGAAATGCAAGCTCGCATTTGCAGCAAAAATGGCCACGTAACCTAGCTGCGACCATATACGCTTTCGTTGAAAAACAACAAAAAGTGCGAAGTTGTGTAAAGGAACCTACATGGTTTGGCAACTACAGTTGAATGTGCACGCCTAGCTGAGAGCATCTTTATTTTACAGTTTCAAGCTAAAATCGAACAAAATATATATACAATTGTGCCATTTAGATCGCAGAAATAACACCTGCATTTATGGCCTATATATATCAAACTGAATATTTGTCAAATATTTCACGCGAAAAATGCTTTCAACACGAGTTTTGCAACGAGAAAGGTTGTGCTGATGTGCACCATATCAGGAACGTGACAACAGAGGTCTATGACATGGCTAGGCAATAGTTTATAATTAGAAGAAATGATTGCATCAATCCTTCAGCCTAGATTGCCTTAAGAAACACTCCAAATTCGAGTACCTTAAATTGACAGAAAAAAACCGTGCAAAATTAAGTTGGCACGATATACAGTAGATATTTTGGCAAAATTCCTCCGCGCATGTGCCATGCATGCTTCGTGACATCTGGCACTGTAATTATGACATCATATTAGACCGATTGCGAAATATATCTGCAATGGCCAAATTGGTTTGTTGGGTTCCAGCTGTTTTTTTTTGGTGGGATGGGGGTAGGATAAATTTTTTCCTTGTGTAATCGATTTGCTATAATGTTGATTACAAAAAATCCAGACATCTTAAATCATTAAATAAATAGCTTTCCCTGTATACATGTATAGCGCCAGCCACAAAAGCTATACCTATATAGTGTCAGAATAATTTTAATTATCATATATCAGCGTCATTATACAGTATGTCATAAGGGATAGCATTTCCTGAAACGTCGTTCAAATGCATGGGTGCATTGAAAACAGCTGTATCGGTTAATAGTTATGTCACATCAGCTGGCTCGACCAAATGTTCGTCAAATCTTTTTATTGCACCAAACCTTGATAACGTGCAAGCTCGTTTTACCAACACGTTAAAACTATCGGCAAGTCATGAAATATTTTACTCAGCGATCAAAGTCTATCAACTACTTTTATTATCAATCTGGAATACATGTATCTCATAATCATTTGATCGCAAGTTGCAAAGGACCCGCTTCCAATTAAATGTTTGAATTTTGAGTTTAAAACCATGCGTGCATCTTTCCTAAGAGAATGAAAATGTACAGTATTCAAGATACGTTTATCATGATATTACTACCATGCAGTGGACTTCATCCTACGTCATCATGGACGTCATCCTAGGACTTAAAATAAAGCCACGATCTCCATACGCGAAATTTCAAAATCTCATATCTTGAACAACTGTTTCCAGTCAGATCATGCAGCGTTATTAGATAGCATTAAATGCATCGCAACATGTCAACCTATATAGGTATATTTAGGTGAAACTGCATCATTGCTTATTGAGCTGGGGACAATATTTGTGCAAGCACCAGGCGAGATCACGCTGGATGACAAGAAACATATGCTTTTGCTTACCCAATAAATAGGCTAATGTAACATCAACAATGGACTGATCGGGAATAAAAACTCAATTTTACAAGGCGACGGTAAAAAGGTGAAGGAAATTTCCATCATAAGGGTATATCAATTTTTGTAATCTTGGCATCCATGTCCGATTCAATCAATACCTGTATTAGACAATATCAAGACGAACAACATTCGTGCTTTCCCTAAGCACAAATCTATATACCGATACACTTATCTAACTATAAGCCGAAATGAAATTCCTGATAGTGTATATATACGCACAGTTTACCAATTAATGGCAATTATCGTATAGCTATAATTGTTAATAAGAAAACTAAAATCTTTCTAAACATCATAAGTTTGTCTGCAAATATTAAGCTATTACTGTATATATGTTTCCACTTCCTGAAAGCACTCCGGTGCATGGTATCTGAACTCGTGTTATAAAATGTCTTTATCATGCAGATCATTCGTTGTATATCTTCACGTACCATGCAGATGAAACGAAAGCATGTCCACAGACGCAAAGCAGCTTACAGACATTTTTTGTGAGTGCGTTGCTAGCTTTTAAAGATTTCAAACCTTGTCAAATGAGGTTTATGTATACATACTCCAAACATGCATGTATCGGTACGTTATTATTTTTCAATTTCTTAAATACCGGAATTAAATTTCAAGCCCTGTGAAGCACATCCAATGTATATGATTAAACTGTTCGCGAGTTGAAAAATATTTTAAGTTTGGGACTGTTGGTTGCCATTCGCGACAAAACGCTGGAAAAACATTCATGGTACATATACATGTAAACGTAAATATCAAAGCATATATAGGTTTCATCATTTTTGGTCTAATTAGGGATGCTGATTGCTGGAACTATATATAGAAATTAAAGATCCTTATACAGTATAAAGTTCTTCTGACACAAATGAAATCAGTAGATATCACCACTTGAGGCATATCTCATATTCCAAAAACGGTGCGTGACGTCCATTCACGTATAGGGGGGATAGTTATGGGTCAGATCTATGGTCAACAATATTATGGTAAAACTTGGAGAATGCATAGTGAAGTGAAAGTGAAATGAAAATGTGAAGTGAAATGTGAGAAAATTTCATCTCAATAACTATACATGCATGTACTTGAGATATAGAACGATACGGATTGGGGCGGCTAAGAAATATTATTCTTAATTAAGGAGTTTCACACACGGGGAAAGTTATATCTGGAAATAGTATTCGGCATGTTCAAAACGTTGTTTTTTAGAAGTCAATGTGAATTACGAGAAATGAAATGTTTTAATTTGTTGGTTGATTGGTTGGTGATAGGAGCTTAAGGGCGCAGGGGGCAACACAGTTTTAATTTGTCAATTATAAAAACATAAATGAGTATTTACTTTCAGTTTGAAATTTTGCTTTTTAAAAGCCATGGTTAGTATAAAATGCTCAACAATATGCGCTTGAATTTTCGGACATGCCTAAAATTGTCAAGTTTCCAGATATAACTTTCCCCGTGTATGACGTACCGGCTTTAAACTTTTCTATTGCAACGGGTTTTTAGAAACTTTTCGTATTCTATAGGAATCCATTCCCTGAGTATATATTTTGTGTCCGGAGATCAAGGAACAGATTGGAATAAGCTGGAAAAATTATTAACGAATCAGGCGATTGAACACTTTAGAAATTCCTTAATATCGTAGAATCGTTTCCACGTTTGCATTACAGTATCTGAAATGTAAATTTCGAGCCAAGATCGTGAATGGAGTTTGACAACAATTTTGAAAAAATACAAGGAACTGGCCGACATATGTATAGCAAAGTGAGATCACTGGTTTTCAGCGTAAGCATTTCAAAGCGAATATTAGGAATTACTATTAGAGTTAGTGTGGGAAAAGCAAATTATGTATTCGAGGAATAAATTCAATCTAACAACGTGATTTAGAGAACGATTTTTTAAGTAATAGCAGCGAAAAAAAAATCGTTTCGGCAAACCCATTTGTAACGGATTACTCAATTCTCTCACGTTTTCTTTCAGCACGTTTTAGTAATTGTTTCTAATGCCATTTTATGAAATTAGGCTATCACTTTTTACACCATTTAAACTTTGGAGAAAGGAGAGCAAGCCCGAGTGCATCATCACCTTATGACGTCATGAAACTCCCTTCCTTGAACGCGTCTCCATGAAAACTGATGAATGCCACAGTTTTCAAGGAAATCAATGAGGTCACGCGCCACGCATCTATATGACGTCATCAAAAATTTCCGTTGACGGTTCCCGGGTAACCAAAAATCGGGAGACAATATGACGACGTTAATTCATTTATAAATCCAATAGCTACTCCCAGCCGGTAAACAATATGACATCCTATAGATAAAATAGAAGATTTATCTCAATCCGTTCGGTTTGTTAAGGGTTTTTTCAGGACCCCGTTTACCCAATCGTTGGGCATGCAACCTCTACAGATGAATCGATTCGGAATGTTGATGACGTCACAAGTTCATGCAGCGTTGGTCCTGCTTTGAAATTTCAGAAAATGTATTATCTCATCTGTCACAAATTTTTGACCCCAAGCATAACAATATTGAACAAAATTGATAAGGGATTTACCCTTTTGAATAAATTCCAGTGACTATGTGGAGGAATCGTCAAGCATGCACCGAAAACAACCTTTATATACATGTATATAAAATGGAAGCATGTTGAGGCAATATCGTCCTGAATGGGTTCATGTTATAAGACAAACGTAAAGCGGAGGCTAAACATAGGGTAATTCGTCATGCAAATTATGAGCATTTAATGGAAAATATGTTTTTTAGGAAAGGGCGAATCAATACGACGACGCGTGCAAAAATTAAGTATAGACAACTGTATACAGAAAATAAGTCTATATACTGAAAGAAAATGAAGTCTATATACTGAAAGAAAATGAAGTCTATATACATATCCAGGATTTCCTTCCCATGTCAAATTCCAGTTAAAAATTATGTTTTTGGTTTTCGACGTACACTGTGATATGCATAGCAAGACCATTGAAGGTAACTCATAAATTACCATACTGTACATGTACAGTAGGTACGAATTCACATCGATCTCAAAGACTGCCAACATACTGTAAAATATAATATAAAATATAGGATCTACCGGTCGCATGGGCAGATTGGGTTCTGAGGATCCTCATAATCAGACTATCATGATTGCAATGTGTTGGTATATCAATGAACAGGGTTAAATAAAAATTTTTTATTGACAAACAAACTTCTTCATAAAGTGAAGAATCCAAAATCTAAGAATTGGCTGCGATAATTCCGCTGCAAATGGGTTCGCTGAATTGTTATTCGAACCGAGGGTGCAATCTATCCAGAAATCGTTAAAAATGCCTAAAACCGAAAACTAACTATTCTTGGCCCTATGCCAATATTAACTTAACTCAATCTTCTATACTGTACATCAATCAAACTAATTGCGACGAAGTTATCTGAAGTCGTTTTTTCCATGTTTATGTAACCAAATTGGCTTATAAAAACTAAATTTCAGTTAAAAGCGAACATGTGCAGTACAGGTTGCTCGGCACTCAATAATTCAGATGCACCACGAGGATTCTGTGAACAATTTATCAAATTGGACAATAAGCAACTGTACTATGGCCCAAAAACTGATATAGAGAGCACGAACAAAAGGCCATAACGAGGAAAATAAGCCAAAGCTTTTACCTCATTTTATCGAGATGAAGCACTACCAATACTACATTTTGATAATGGGATCGTATTTTTTTTTCAAAAAACTAAACTGTTTTCAGCTCGGATAATGTTACGCTGTGGGTATATGAAAACTATTTGAAAATTGAAACCTGTTCTACATGCATTCGTGCTATTATGAATGGATATACGCACTTATAATTGAAACTCCGCCTTCGCAGTTATACATGTATATCAAATTATCCTCACCAATTTGCGGAATTGCATTTGATTTAAAATGTGAGAGAGGTGCAGTGGGCGATGGGAATTGTCTGGAAGGCAGGTTATGAATCGAGCTGGGAAGATCACTGAAAACATTGATTGGGGCAGAAACTTTGCATGGGGAGTGGGTAGAAATGGGCAGAAAATAGAAGAAATTGCGGAAATTTGGAACACGAACTAGTGCGTTCTCATTGATTTAAAGTTTCAACAACCATATACGGTTTTTAAAATGCTCGAGTGAAAGAAAAGAACGGGTTTGTACAAAAACAAAGGTTTCCATTTTCAAATAAAGCTTCGATCCTCACAGGATCTAATCTAAAAACGGATTGAGAGAAGGATATATTTTTTAATGAATCCTGTTTTCATGAAACCGGTATTGCAAGGGTTGATACTGCGTTCAACTTGTATGTTTGTTCTCTCAGTCTTTCAAATTGCTTCACAATTGCATTGACAAAACTGTGCCAAACAGCTAAAAGGACAGCTATACTTGACACCTGTAAGAGGCTGTCTGCATGGAAGCTGTGCGAATTGATTTTGCTCCAATCTTCGATTCAACTTTTTCTTCGGACTTTTTCTTTCAATACATCGTTCAGTTTTATTCGCACGAGCCATTGTTTAACTGTATTGATAAGCGTAGATCTATCTGAATGGGGATAAATGAGGCTAGGTATGACTACGTACCACAATTCCAACTGCATAACCCAGCTGAACTTAACGACAATGGACACACGTAGACCGACTTTGTAACAACTCAGTGCTTTATTGTGAAAACAATTTAGTGACCCAAAAATGGAGGGGAGGGTGCCTCAAACTCTGAAAATTGGGGCAAGAAAAGTGGGAGGTATAAAAAAGCGCCCAACCGTGAAACGAATTAAGGTGAGGAGCTTTTAATTGATTTAAATTCTAGTTGGAAATTACTCCGTTACCTCGTGGAGCAAGCCCGTTTCCCTCCACTAACTTCCCTCGAAGATAACTTCTCGATGACCCATTTGGACAGCAGAATGAATGCATTGATAGTTAGGTAAACTGTTTCGCGTTATAGGTTTAGTGCAGAAGTTTAAGCCGGGGCATCCATTGTCCAATCCTCATCCAGGTGCTCCATCATTATGCGGCATCTTTTCTCTTTCTCCACGCATAATGCTATTCCCGATGATTAATTCCGAAAGAATGCTCTTCGACCACTTCCCACGCAGAGATCACGACGGCAGCAGCAATGGGTTTTCATCCTGAATTTAGGGTCAACGAACCCGAAGGGAGTTCCCCTCACCATCTTGAACCAACGCGGTGAAAAGGGTTGCTGTCCACCAACTGCGGCCATTCCCCACTAACTTTTAAATACCCAAGGAGGGAAAAATCCCTCGGGCCCTTTTTATCTGCATGCACGAAGGGCAGTTATATGCAAATGTCAAGGATGGACATGCGATGAAAGGCCGCATTTGAATGGGAAAAACTGCTTCCATTTCCTCCTTAGGGTGCACCCCACATCTGTTACCATGGAGGCATACGAAATGAGCATGAGCTTCGACTCGTCCACTTTGTTCAAAAACGTTGAGAAAAATTAATTGGGAGTTTGCTCAGATTCCGAATAAGTGCGTAAAGTGTGAAGAACATTTTCGAGCGAATATTGTCCTTGAAATACATTCCAATGGTTATACTCTTGATACTTGTCTAACAGCCAAACATTAATAAAGCTTATACTCAAAATAAGGTTAAACGATCGAAAAAATAGTACAGAGCAAATCATAGAGCCACGTGTACAGGCAGTACAGCGTGTTCTATATCTGACCAAGAATTGACCCACTGCTTCAACTTCTGCTAATTAAGGCAGTAGGTTAGGATAAAACCATAGACGCACGTCCGCAAGCTAATGATTGATGTATCATACTATCATACCCCAAATACAAATAAACTATTAAAAGCTTAGTCTCAAATAATACCATAACGAAAATACTTTAATACAAATACTTAAGCTGATCAATAAACACTACACCTTTTCACGCACTGGACAGTAGTCACAGTACTACTGCAAGTATTCGCTTCTACAATAAAAGACTCGAGTTGAAATGATGGTGTCTAAATGCATCAGTCAGGTATAAGCTTGAGAAGTTTCAATCGAACTGCATCGACGTACTATCATTTGTTGGTGAATTCCGCAAAATGCAGTCTATACTTAAAATCGATACTTTTCCACGCTCAATGCTATGCACGCAGGTTGGTTCCTCTTCGACAGCAATAATCGAGGCTCTTCACACATTCGGCAGCTCTGTCTCGCCAAAGAGCGAGGTCTTTAGTTGAAAATTTTCTGAAAATTAAACATGTAAAGACGCAATGGTGCGATTAGCTCACGAACGCAAGCCTTGTTACCGACCTTCTTATAGCTGTTTACACAAAAGAGAACACCTTCGTGCACAGCTGTATTTGCTTGTCCACAGAAATGAGTACAAGAAGTCTCGTATGAGACGCGATGACGTGATCAAATTCTGACGTTTGGTGAAATCCTTTTAATACTGTTTAATGTTGCAAATGCATGCCTGTCCTGTATCCTATAATATACATCTTGTGCACGATTAAATTGGGGAAGGGGAATTAAAAATGTATTTTCAAGACTTCTTTGGCCGATTATTGGCTATTACGCAAGAACCGGATATAAAAATCGATTTCTCTGGAGCAGACTGGGTTCTCGAGTCTAATCATGCGCATTTCCAGACTTGCTGATCTCGAAGGGAATAAAATTGGTTTCGATGGAAATTTTACATTTCTGGCGAAGCAACGAGGTAGGCCTACATAATCAAGAAAGTGCTCTTTTATGGCGCATAAGCCACAAACGGTGTTAGATCCGCACGAATCAGGTCAATACGAAGTGCTGCGAGCGCATCCAGGGCATTTCCATTTCCTGCATGGCGTGCGTGCGTGCACCTGCACCAAAACGAACTGTACTATTTTTTCCTCCTTCCACTTTCTCGCGATTGGGGATGATTCGTACCTAGCAACAAGCGAGAGAGGTTCGGGTCAGTGTCCCAGGTGATCCTTCTTTCATTCAACGGTTTTTGTTCAGAAATAAGCAGGGAGCGAACATGGTGAGCAACCTCATGAATTTCGGCACAAGAGCACCGAACTCCCCAATGCCGTTGGTGCATTTCCAAAGGCCATACCGGTGGGGGTACCTAGAAGCGTGGCTGGGCATGTTGCAAAAATACGGGGAAAAGTTACACGACCCCCGAGGAGGCATACGACCTAAGAAAACCTCGAAAACAAAAATCGGTGTCGCGTAGGCGTTCAGAATTATTAGTCAACATGGAGACCGTTTCGTTTAAACAAAGGAACTGATTCATCGGCGCGATAGATTCTGGCTCTATAGATACAGTTTTTCCCTGCCTACCTCGTCGCAAACACAACTGAGGAATGAAGTCCAAAAACAATCTATATGCACACCAAACTGATAAACAATGCAACCGTTGACGAGACGTTAGCTGAACTTGAAACAATTGTGGAGGTTCGACCGTATACAGTACATGTATAACCCAGTAAAACAGCTAGAGAGAGCAACCCATTCGAAGTCCAATCACTGCACATGTAGCCTATACATGTAATGGCTAATGTTGCTTAATTGTCAGTTCTACTGGGTTACGGTTGAACCTCCACAATTAATTCAAGTTCAGCTAACGATTGTAGACCTGGACAATACAAGCTATTCCACTCCAAAGAATGCGAGGTAATACAATCTCGCTTCATCCATTTCAAAGGACATTAATTTGTAATTTACTTTAACACCATGAGGCGTTTGCATTGACAGGCTTAGACAAGCTCGTATAGTCGTACTCATTATAATTCTTGTGGCATGGTCATCAAGCTAGCCCATGCATGAAGTCTCGCATGACGCCGATGTTTTCAGTTCGGTGGCTTACCGATAATTTCATTTTGTAACGTTCAATATGGTGATGTGCAGGCTTTTGACTGGCAGCTAGCGCTCTGCTCCCATGGATGAATACAGCTAACCATTGATCCCCTTATTCTGTGTCTGCAGTATCGAGGAAGACATCATTAGGCATGTACATGTACTGCATGCTATCTGAGGAGTTGCAGATGCAATGCATTACTTGGAAGAATCAGATTCATCGTTACGCATGCGCCATGGCTCATCTCGAGTGAATTGGTAATAGCAATTTTCTTTTCCTGTTACAAATTGGAGATTCCTATACTGTCTTTTTTACATGCTGGTATATAGGGAAAGTCACCGATACATGTAACGAATGTCGAGTGCCATAAGTTAACAGGAAAAAATAAGCGCTGACACAGCTACTTTTAAAGGACGTTTATTTGAAGTTTTTTTTCCCCTTTCGTTACTTTCAAGTTTAATTAATAATTAAATAATTATTTGTAAAGCAATAAATAGAATGAAGAGTAATTTCCGACTGACTTGCACTTCCTGGACCAAACAATGGAGGCATGTCACCTAATTACATATCCAAATTGTGAAAATTCTATTTGATTTTCAGATATAGTGGGCTATAGAGCTTCGACTATAAAATAGTGCTATCTAAAATCAAACCTCCCCACTTGAAATTTACACCACCAAAACATTTACATGTGTACATGTCAAGGCCCATGGCTCTTTCTGAAATGGTTTAACTGCATTTTGGAGGCCTTTTTTGCGGGACTCTAAAATTAAGAAATAAAAATAAAAATTACTCTATAATGTAGTTTTGGTCGCGATCAACATACTCAAATCGTTCTTGCTGGTATAATAAGAAAATGTTCAGTAAAGTTGGCGTTGACTTTGCCCGTGTTTGCGCAGATTCCTTTCCGCTTATAAATCTACTGTATACATATAGTCAACAAAAGCTGTAAGCAAGAAACTTGCACATATATTTTTTGCCAAGCCATAGAAAACATTTTGATGAATTCGGCCACGTCCGAATAACGATGATGTTGGAGATAATCCAAAAGCAACAATACACCAAAAAAACATTAAACGTATAGGGGTATATTACAGAGCGACTTCGTTTCCTAAAATAAAATAAAACTGCACTTAAATGCTTCGCAACCAAGCTTCGTTTTCTATTCAGAGGCTTATAAAATGAGAATTAATGGGATAAAAGTGCAACCAAGCTCTTGAAAAATATTTTGATGATACCATGCACAGATCACTTTAATTCTATTCCTGGTATAATGTTCACAAAACTGAATCATTAGATTTGCATGCAACCACAATCTGTAAATACCCCATTTTTTGGCAACAGTAAAATCCACGCGTCCATTACATGTAATTTTATCCATGATAATTTCTGCATGCATGCTCGTGATAGCCTAATGTTAAAACTGGTTTGTGCACGTCTGAAGGTAAACATACTGCATACATATATAATATACGAAATGATAACTTGGCCCAACTAAAATTCAATTCAACTTATACAATATTGCCTCATGCATGCTTGGGCATAGGGGTTTTTCCTTTTTTAAAAAAAAGTTTATGGTCATTAAGCTTAGATAACTGCAAATCTTAGGAATTACTCAGCTAGATTGTTAATTTTATTTAGTCCCACGATTCGGCTTAATAACCTTCTTCAGGGACTATACATATGAAAAACACCGAATTATACATTATAAATTTCTATACAACAAGATGATTTTTATTACAATAATCCCCCCCCCTTATATTATTTGTTTATAAAAATTGATTGTTTTTCTTACAAAAATATGTACTCTTGGAAAAATACCGAATTATACATTATAAAATGTGTAATTCGGTATTTTTCCAATAGCCCCTCAGTTTTAGTAATTCCTAAGACTCGCTGTCATTTAGTTAACCAGCCATTTGTGCAATAGGACATTTATTAAGCTTAGAAGATGGACAGTAAATTGCAACAGGCATTCATGGCTCTTTGCAAACCACAATTCCTTGTTCAATTTATTCACAAATTATTAGGGGAAAAACAACTAAATAAAGCTCTTTAACAAATACAAAAATTGCGTTATCAATTTACTTCGGGGGAAGAATCGGTACAAGTTTGAAATGTGCCGCAGTATTTGAAATATCCATGCCTGAATACAAATTTAGCTGCACCTGCATAATCCAGACTGGAACTGTAGACAATAGAGCTCGATATACATGTATAAATAGCATAAAATAAAAATACCGAAGAAAGAAAAAAAAAAGGTTTTTAAAATTAATAAAAAAATTTAAACTGAACTCCAATGCTCCAGTGTATGCACTCATTAGTTTGCAAAAGTCGATGATACAGTAGTGAGAGTTACCGAAAAGCTGATGATTTTTGCAACGAACAGCTGGAACCGCAACGTCGCGTCGGTAAAAGGTGACCCTCAAAAGTGTATAGGTAGGTTACCTTACAAATCGTAAAATTCCCTAGAAATGAGTGGCGTCGACCTTGCATATAAAGTGCAGGTGTGCACCGTTGGCAGTTTATCTTTTTGTCTCCACAACAAATGAGGTTGCCAGCTAACACTAAATCCAGCTTAATTTACCACCAGTAAGATATTGCACGGGCTCAAGAATGTGTTAATGTCGCCAACAATTTCCAAATTCAACGAGCTTGCTGCTTGCGCATACATTGCTTAGAAATTCAACAGATAAAAGAAATGCAAAGCTTGGTCCTTTAACCCTTCGTTTCAATGTTTCATCATACAAACTTATTCCGTTAAAATTGGAACCAAAAATAAATGCTATAATATCCATCGTAATGACAAAATTGTTAAATTCAAATCTGAGATTAATTCAACAGTACAAGTACAATGAAAGCCGCGTAATCCGATCAGCCTTTTTATTCGATCGAAACCATCAGAACGTTTTTTTTTCCATTATATTGCCCTATGTTAAAAAATCCGCTTAATTGGAACATCTCATAGCTTAATTCGATCAAATTGCCACGTGTGTACACAACGCAAACGCGTGAAACAAATTTGAGCAGATCTCATACAAACACGGACACGTTTGGACAACGTATAAATGCGTGCATCGATCTGAGCATCAACATGTACAATTGTATACATGTAGCCTACATGTAATGCATCAGCGGCTGTACTCATACAATACATGTATGGATTTTCTGCGTTATTTAGAAAATGAAATTTCAGCCGTTGCAGCAAGCAGGCAACATCAAACACTATACTTATAACTTTTTTTAAACAAATACCATTTTAAACATATGTTAAAAAATATATATTATACGATTAAATATATGTATTTTTAAAACAAGGAGCAAATTATTTTGATAAGGTCAATGTTTAGCGTGTTTTTTGACATTCATCGTTTATTTCAATCAACATCGCTGGAACTAACGTGATCGAATTAAGCGGCTTTCACTGAACTTGTTGGCTTGCTGTAATATCTACCATTAGTGCTACAACCCTCGCTCATCTTTGAGCTTCCGCGTATTTCTCAACTTATCGTTGCAGTTACCAAGGATTAAAAACACGTTACATTGCTGCCATTGCACTGTAACAATCATAAATTTACGGAGCTTAATATTATCATCAAATGCGGGCATCCTTAGTGATATTGCAATTATCGCTGAAATTATCGTGGTTTCTGCCTACAGGATATATTAATTCATTCCTCGGGAACTGTACATGTATTTCATTCAATTTGTTTCACGATCTAGGCATAATAGGATTTGGAAGTCACTATAGGACTTGTTGTTAGGAGGATGAGCTGCATGGCTTCACATGAAAACTAAATACGTTAATCTTAATTATGTATTTTTGACAATTACAAAAATCCACTGATTGGTAAAAAAAACCAAGGATCCTACAATACCTACTGTAAAATACAGCTAACTTACATGTATTAGGCCACTTACATGCAGGTGCTTTGAGTTCATGCAGTTATCTTGCATACTGACATCAGCAATTAACTCGTGCCGTTTTACATTTAATGTCTGAAATCGGTCAGGTCTAAATAAAGTGGTCCTATCAAGGTCATGACTTGTACATGTATGTCCATCTGCATGTAACATCGATCAGAGAACCCGATGTTTTTATCGATGAAAGTCAATACTGTATAGACGGCTGTAATAGACGTTCTTTGTTGGCGAGACTAGAGCTGGAGAAACGATCGACAGACACGATCATCGAAAACTCAAGTAGAATATTTAGGATATGCTGTACTATGCAGATCAGAGGATGACCTCCACATGCAGGGTCATGACCGACCCTTTGACACTTTTAAATGTCAACTTTATCCTTGATCTTCTGTTGTCTGTCAAGCACTTCTCCTTTCAGAACTTCTCAACTTTGACAGTTAGTGTCAAGCCAAAGTATTCTTTGCTTTTCCCATCTTTTCATCCCACTGACCATTCCAAGCAATCCATACGTGTATACTGCAGTTGAACTATAGTTGAAATTGCATGGTGCAGACCATACAGTCCTGACTTAATTGAATTTCGGCCTTTGGCAAGAAACCTACTGCCTTGCTAGTAAATATGCACGAAAAAGATAAGTTTGGAGGATAAATATGACACGATATTAAATAAAATATCCATAACACAGTAATCATCGCTACAAACAATGTCACAGCAGTCACAGACAAATGGCAACCAGCAGCAGGTTTGAACGAACAATTTCAATCTGGCGGATGATACACACAAGCCTGGGGGAACAGTTTCGTATACCAAACTGACCCTCAGAAACACTGAGAAAGATCTACCTTTCGACCTGAAGAATGATTAGAAAGTTCATAAACAGCATATGCATGTATGTGTATTTGTATGAATTCTGTATGTTGAATTCACAATGCAAATTCGCAGAGAAATATTCAATGTCAAGACTAAATTATAGTTAGTCTGGAATCCAAAAAAATATCTCTTCGATTCTGAAGTGCACTTATATATATCACCGTTCAATATTTTATGATACTAACAATTAAAGTCCAAAACGGATGATCAAATTAATTGGTGCGAGCTTGCGTATACATGGCACAAAAAAGGGTTAAATAAAGGTATACGATTGAACTGTGACGATAGAGATCTATCAACAAAACACGTAAGTATATTTAGCAATATAAGCTAAGCCAGCTACTTTAATCGGTTATGTACATGTATACAGCAAATGCTGAGAATCGCTGCATGGGTGCGAAGTCGAGGGGGGGGGGATCGCCATGGCCGAGGAAGGCTTCACACCATTCATGCATTTTACGAATGAATTTCGTTCAAAGATGTACACTCACAAAAAGAACATACGTGCAATTTAAAGAGCAAAACTGCCAACACCAATGTTTGCTACGAAAAACACCAAGTAAGGTGTCAGGAATTGAGTTTTAAAATGTTATGTTTGCTTTACCTTGGTCTGGTTTCATTCTCGTTCTTTTCTCCCAAGTAGAAATTGACGACTTCTAGCCAGTATACAGTCTTTTTACATGTTCCCCGCTGTCAAACCAGCGTCCTTTCATGCGCAGAAAAGACAGATGATTTCACAAAGACACTAATTGCAGTACATAATGAAGCAACTTCTGACGAAACAACTCCCAACCTGACCCTTCGGGCATCACACATCGTCTGGGATTACCGTACAAAATCCCTAGAAACCCTGCTCGCGACAGCCCATGCCTTCGTCACGTGACCTCCAAGCAGACGTCACTGAACAGCTGCTACAGACTTTTTGACGTCATGAGTGAAAGTGTGACCATGGACATGAGCTGTTGTGATCTTTACGTGGAATTAAAATTCAACCAAAAATAAATAAAACGAGAGAACGAATGCAATCGCCATTCTTTCCATGATAATTTAACGACAACTTTCAGCTTCCCTTGTCGCGTGTCGGATTAGACGCTGATACTAATCGTTTTATTTCCACGCGTTTACTGAATCTATCTCACAGGCTGAGTTTTTTTAATAAAGTGAGAATAACCAGAAATAAAGGAGAGAAATAATATTTTGATTTTAAAAATGACGACTTCCAGAAAAAAAAAGGATCGTTTTGCTGGAATAATGAGTCATCGGCCATCGTGGGACTCCGTAAAAAGGCAAAGTCTAGCAAGTGGCGCCGCTCTCGGTCATTGTCGTCTTGGTTTGCAAAATGGCGTCCGAAAGTGTTAAGAAGGCTGGCAACAGCAAGCAAGGAAAACAAAAGGGATTAACTCAAGAACAAATTGTAGCAGGATTTAACCAGCTTAGACAAGAGCAGCGCAGTCTAGCCGCCAAGGCTGCTGAATTAGAAATGGAATTAAATGAGCACAAGTATGTACATGTATTTTAATGTTCGTGGGCTGGCTTGCAAGCATGCTTGCTGTCATTGTATTAAGAGATGCTCATTGCAATGACCCCGTCTGGTTGCCGAAATCTGAATTGTTTACACTGAATGAGGCTAGTTTAGTTATTTCGTACTGTATTTAGCACACGTTTTCGTTTAATCGAATAAAAATGTGATTAAGGCGCGTGGGAGTTCAAAATGGTGGCAAGGAAAGCAATGTGGGGCTGGCGCGGAAAGCCAGCTCTTGACTAAATGTATATCATTTTTATATTTCAGTTTAGTAATTGAAACTTTAAAGCAAGTAGATGGCGATAGAAAATGCTATAGAATGGTTGGTGGTGTGCTGGTTGAGCGGCAAGCCAAGGATGTACTCCCAGCATTGACAACTAATCAAGAGCAGGTATGAAAATTAATCTTGATATACAAGATGTTAGACATCGTCAAGCTTTTGGCGCATTATTTGGTAGTACCACTAGTCCTTAGTCAAGGATTATATAATTTACAAATTTGTTTTTTTGTAAATTATGTGCATGAATTCTGGATATTTGAAATTTGATCTTCACATATGACAGTGTTTAAATTTTGAATAAACTTGGCACAAGTTGCACAACTTGGGTGAAAGTCACCTTCATGTTGTACTTTTCCATTTAGTTTAGTCACGAATTAAGTTGCTTACAAAGCAATCATAGAAGTTTAGCCAAACGATCACATTTACGAGAACCTCGCCAATACTCAGTCAATTGATTAGTTTTGTATGTTTTTTATCTTCAGCTTGCAAAAATAATTCAAAGCCTTAATCAACAAATAGCAACAAAAGGTCAAGAAATTAACGAATATAGAGAAAAGCATAACATACGAATTCGAGGTCAGGAAGAGGTGATCGCTAAGTCATCGGAATCACAAAAGCAAACCCAAGGTGTTCTGGTTGACAACAAATCTTGAGAATCTTTATGGGCGATTTCTTTAAAGGGAATATCCTATACATATATATATAAAAGACTTTTTCATTAATCCTACCACAGTTTGACATCTGAATCTGTAAACTGCAATGCATTCAAAAGCTTTTGGTTTAAATAAAAATGTTCTGTTCATTTTGGATTTAAGGAATTGTTTTATTTTAATGAGAACATCTACATCAAGGAATTATTGCAGCACAACATCGTGATAACGTCTTTGCTGCAAACGGAACTTTTACAGAAAAGGAAACAATTCTCCAAGTTGTTGAATTAGAGATGGGCAAGCTGAACCTCCAGTGAATTTTCGAGTCAAAACGGGTTTTTTGGTGTGGAAATGCCGCGTTTTAGTAACTATTTCCAAACCGTGAAGTACAGGATTTCCACAATTTCAAATCTAAAAAAAATCTAGCTTGACTCAAACAACAATAGTCTTAGGCTCCTTAAAAGCGAATTAATGGTAGAGCAATTATTTCCGAGTCAGTGAACCTATAGTAATCAAAATTCGACTGAGCTCTGCAGTTCAGCTCGCTCATCTCTATGTTGAATTGTAAAATATGCTTGGAATTTTGGAATTACCTCATCATAGTAACAAAAGACAATCAATAGCTTAAATTGAAGCTACATAAGAGGAAAAATACTGATGAATGGCATTTCCTTTTGACTTAAATAATCTCTAATTTTCATTTTGGATATTACTGCAATCCAATCAATTTATACATCCATTTATATGCCTTGTTAAAACAAAGACCAAAGTAATAAATTAATAATTTATGGATTTAAATTCAATGGCACAAGTTGGTAAAACTACCAAATACTTGAATTTCCTTTAAATAAGGCATTATGATAAAATCACATTGGAGTCTATACACTTATACATAACTAATTTAAGTCTAAGGTTTAAAGCTCAAATGACTTTGATACACCAATGTCAGCATGCAGATCCTTAAAGCAGTCACGATGACACAATACATGTATATGAATTCACCATACAAGCCCATGCTGCATTTGACTGTGGAGAAGTACTTAACCTACCCTTGAACACAAGTAAACCTCTTAAACGGTATACCTGGATTCTGTTCCATCAGAAAGCATCAGAACAACTTGTTTGTTGGCAACCCAGATCAAACGTGCCATTTTCAGTGAGTTACACTTCACTGAGTCAGGTAATGGTGGAGTACTGTGAGTGCGAACTAATTTGGTTTGTGAATTTCCAAGTCCAAATAATCCTGTTGCTGTCTGTTAACATGGTAAAGACATAGAAATTATGGGAGGAAGACGTGCGGTTAAATAAAGATGTCCAATAGTTAATAAAGTTCGACACAAACCTGCCAAAAGCAAAGCTTATTTTCACCCGAAGAAAACGATGCGAGAAATTTGCCATCAGGCGAAAATGCACATGCAGTTACTGATATGGCATGAGCTGGTATCAGCTAAGATTCAGAACAATATAAAATAAAGTAGATAAGACAGAAACATATAATTTCATTAATCTGTACATTCTCTCCCAAAACTGGTGAACCAATTCAGTGTTCAATACTCCCTTTAACTGTCCATTAGATTAAATTTAGAAGTAATTTTAGGAAAAATAACTCAACATTTTTTAGGAGTCTGTCTTAAATTATAAATTGCGAGAGAAATACATATCGGTTACACTAAAATTGAGCTGATTAGATGAACCTGTCATTTTCATTTTCAATGGTTATTAATTCTATTCTCATATCTTCAACGTGTCTACAATATATTCTGTGCCCGACAAATTTAAAAAAGTTTCTGAATCGACTAACCTGACACTTTGATGGTCTTAATTCATAAATGGCCAGACTACCATTTCTAGCTCCTACAGCAATTCTTCTGGTTTGACTGCAGTAACTCACCACGTTGTACCTTCCAATTCAAATTTAAAAAATACGAGAAAGACGCATTAGAATACTTTTTTGTTTAAATAATGCAGTGCTTAATAAAGAACTACATTTTAACTTGCCTGCAAATGGCTGGGAATGTTTCTGAAAGTCCTTTAGCTTTGAGATGGTTATGATCCAAGCAATGCAAAACAATGTCCATCACCTAAAAAGCTAATTAGTTAATTACAAAATTAAAAAAAGAAAAAGTTGTTAGCAAATAAATGTTGCCCACCTCTATTATCAAATCGGCAACATCCGTTTGCATCTTGTCTATCAGCAATTCGATAACACGCAAGATTTCTGGTTTGGCACGATTTAATACAAATGTGGACAAATTTATATTTAAGGTTTGGGCATTTTGGGCCAGGTTGTTATAGCGAGCAACTTCCTTGGCCATAGTAGTGATGAATGCTGGAGGTCGGGCAGTGGCAATGAGTGACAAGGAATGTCGCGCTGTTCTACACGAATCGGCAGCTGGCGTCAAAGGTAGACCATAAGACATACTGCAACATTAAGCAATTTAGGTCAGTTGGATATTCAATAAACATGTTATTTCACAGATACTGGTAGCAACTTTATGTAATAAAGTAAATGCATTACTGGAAAGCACAAGTTAATTTATGGAGTCACTATTAGTTAGAAAACAAAGAAATATTCAGATTATGGTGGGAACGACTTTAGACATTGCTGGGCAACATGCGAAGTTTAAAATGTTTTTTTCATGGTTTCCTTCCAAGCTGCCATGACCATGCCCTTTCCCAGTTCAACCTCTAGTGTATATTTTGCCATCAAAGTGAGGATTGCTGATCTGGCTGAGGTTTAAATTATTGAGTATGCTTGGACTCAGTATAATGAGCTGTTGCACCAAGTATGATGATGATGAATTAAATACATTAATTATTTTAAACCTATGTGTTTTCATAACACAGGATGAAACATCTTAAAATATTATACTGAATGGGAAAAATCGTATATTTTCATGATTGAATATCTTCATCTTCTATCATCAACTGGTTGGCATTGAACTCGCAATTAGACGCCTTAAATTACAGCA
>JAQGAO010000897.1:0-28393 GCA_034697705.1 Ommatoiulus sabulosus | reverse complement strand
CACAACCTCACATTGCAGTAGGTGCAGTAATTTTGAAATGCCACAGGGTGGTGATGGACTTATGAATCACCCTGTATTACGTTATCTTATTATTGCTTTAGAGTCCGAAAGTTGGTTTCAGCCAAAAATTAAATATCTACTGTATATACATTAAACAAAAATGTGTAAAGTAGGGCCTACACCATAAATCACTGCGTCATGAGTATTATCCTGCATGTGATAAACTTTTAAACTCTAAGTCTGAGTTTAATTTCTGAGATACGAATTGTTGTTTAGACTAGACCAAAACAAATATGAGAAGACATGTTTTTATCACAAGATCCGTTGTTAATGTGATAACGATACAATGTTACGCCAAAAATGAAGTGGGTATTTTTGCGCTGCTAAATTCTTCCAGAAATGCAAAATTGAGCATACATTATTCATGGAGTCGTTAATGTAAAACAAAAAAGAAGCTTCCGCAAATGTTGTAACGGAGCAACTCGCAGATGGCAACATCATCTACAATGTATGTCTATAAATAGAACCTATAAAAGAATTTGAAAGCTTACTTGTATCTCATTGCTTATGTAGGAACTGTAATTTTTACTAAAATATACAAATGTGGTATGGCACTAGCTAACAAATTCATTGTCATCGAATGGGTTACCTAGTAGCCCATTGACACGAAGTCTTATAAAAGGCTGTCTAATGCAAGATGAGTGCGTATGTAGTTGCATGCAATGTACATGTACAGTATAGTTAGACGTACTGTACATTTACGTTATGTAACCGGAGCACGCGTCCTTGTTAATTCTAATTATGCTAAATCATTATTACCCGTGCGTGAATACATAGATAGACCAATTTAAAACAGCTATTCCAAATCATTCATCGTTAATAATTGATGAGAAAAATTACAAGATCAACCATTATAATTAGGAATGTGGATATAAACGTTAAGAACATGACGCTAGTCTATTAAAATTTTATGTTTTTATGAAACACCGCCGCCTGCAAGAGTGGCACCATAACAGTCTTTAATAAAAACCAACGTGCAAACTAAACTAAACATAAAACTATGCAAATTGCTTTTGTTTTACGAATTCATCCTTGCCTCACTTTTATGGGAATACCTAAACACGAAACGACAAAAAAGCGTGCATAATTTAGACACAATGCCCAAATAACCCACATCATTTCACCCAAAGAGCTACAGTAAAATAGGAAGCGAGGTGAAATTCCTTTCGTTTCAACGACGACACTCAGATCTACAGCAAAGATTACCCTAAGCAGTGAGCCAGGGTAATTCCAAGGTTATTATGGCGGCAATAAATATTTATTATCCCCAGATATTGCTTGCATGTAATCCACATGGTGAGCACTGTCTTTTTTTTTTTCAATTTCGTGTTCGTATTATTCGCGTGTTTATCTTCCTGACGATGATCAGAGGCTAGCTTGCATCTGTGACACAATATCATTTGAGCAAATCGCGACGTGACAATTTGATATTGGTATGCGTACCACGTCTGTTTTCCGGAGGATTTCAACCAGACCGCATGTGGCAAATGCAGCATGCACCATTGCACACAAATGCATTGACTGTCTGTCCATGAATATATTCGACCAAGTCATCGAAAACTCCACGCTAATGGTCAGCACACTCATCGAAAAATTGCAGTGATTGCACCGGTGTTGATTTTTTATCATCGACATTGAAGCTTACAAATGACGTCATTAGCAGCAGGAGAGGTGATCCAGTTTGCTCTGGAAATGGATGAGCCAATCACCGTAGAAGAGCCACAAACAACTCTGTTCTAAGGGCTGTTGTACATTATACCATTTCATTTGAGGTCTTGCGAATGAAATTCTCATTTCAACATAATATGCGTTCTGTTGTATTCTGGAATATATTGGTTTAAATATGCATACAACTTTCGAGAAGAAAGAAATTGAATTTTAGTAATATTGAAGATGGAAAGTAGATTTTTTTTTCTCATAACAAAACAATGAAAACTGTTGAAAAAAACGTTTTACTCGTTCGCTAAACTAAACAGAAAACATGGAGTAAATTCTATAGAATAATCAAATTTAAAAAAATTAAAATCTTTGTAATCATTGTAAGAGAAAGTTTGAACTGCATTTCTTTTTTTTTTGTCTTTTTTTGCAAAACATGAAGATAGTTTCTCCAGATGGTAAACCCTGCGCTGAAGTTTACTCATAGCACTGCCTGGTTGTCAGCAAAAGCATTTTGCAAGGGGATAAAAAGCTACCGTCCTAAATTCTGCACTTTCGACTAAATTTAGCGCATCAACTCCTCTTGCTGTGATGTTGCATTGAGTGACTTCAACCTTTTATAGTGTTATTTAGCCGTTGTAATAATGCAAGGTTATTCTTACGGAACCGAAGCCAAATTGAAGGATATTGTTGTTGTTTTAGCGGCCGGAGCATCTTGATGGTAATGGTCGTTTTTTCGCAGAAAGGCAACGACCTCAATAACAATAAATACTTAATTTCATCAACACATTTTGCACCGAGTTTACTCCATAAAAAGCACATTTCGTGCAATTTTCAGCAGCCTTGCCATTTATGCGTCATTTAAATGAAAAGGAAGAGGAAAAACCAAAAAAGGAGGACAAAGGGCTCAAATGTTGCATAATGGATTTTTATCCGAGTTTCATGAAATATGCATGAGAGGTTTAGCATGATTCCGAGCGGATTATCAGAACCCTGAGGATTTTGATCAATGCTAGCATAAACATAAATTAAGCAGAATCAGAAAAATCTCAGAGACAGGTGAAAAGAACTAAAGGACAAAGGGTGAGGTATCTAGCATCGCGACATCGATCAATGACGTCCAAACAAATGTAAAAAGTTTTCAGATTTAGAATTTTTCCAAATAATCACGGATTATGTACTTTTCCTTTACAAATAAAACAAATGCACAGCGTTACCGTTATCGATGAAAATTTTACCAAAAAAAATGAAAATACATGTATATCTCTGCAAGGAACATGAAAAAGTTTAAACTAAAAACAATACACGTCAGCTATTGCTGATTGAAACATACTTGAATTGGTACTATGGCGAAATATTACTTTATTATACAGTCGAATTTCATTCGTAGTACGAGTACCGTATCAAAAGTTATTCAAAACATAACTTCAACCATAAGCACCAAAGTTTCATCGAAGTTGGGTTGAAATCCTATCCCACGTACATGTATATGAAAGGGAAGGTGCTGCAACTTTTATCGGTGAATTCCCGGCCATTCTAGGGTTCATTTTAATGTAACATAGCACGAATGCGTGGGAGCTCGAATGCCTATAGGACGGTTACTGGAAATGAGTTCGTACTATCCGAAATTCGTATAAAGCGAATTCTTCTTAATGAGGTGCAACTCATGCATGCCGGTATAGATCTAGCTTAAGGAACACATACCATTGACATATTAAATACATAAATAATGTTGTCTTTATAAGGGAACAATGACTTTAGCAGAATTGTTTTTTTCCCTGTTGTAATGCGTAAGCTACACTGAATAAAGCATGGGACCCTCGACTTCCGACATGCCCTGTAAATGCATTTCCACGCGTAAGAAGTGACTGACTTTTATAAACTGCTCCTACAAAGGTACTGCTGTAGTCCATGGAGACTATGCTGTAGATTACCTCAGAATTGATCGACTAAGTTCTCACTGAACCTGCCACTAAATCTTTCATCGCCATTTTCCATTTATTTTTCCACGAAGAGCTAGCTACGCATGCAGGGTTTATCGCAACAACCGAAAAAAAAAAAGGTCGGGCGTTGTTAACGAACCAAGTGCCTTCATTGGCGAGTACCGATAAAAATGGTATTTACATTTTCAACGAGAGCTTCTGCGGTGTTTGTGCCGCGGGCGGGCGATGGATTCAGAAATGTTGAAACAACATGAAAAGGTTTCAAAACGTCCATCTCAATTGCCGCCACTGCGAGCCGCTTGATCTACTTAACGTGCCAAAACAAGGCGTGTATATACAATATTAACCCATCATTCCGGGAAAAAGCAGCGATGAAAATCAGCCGAGCGCTGGAAAATAAGCTGCTTTTTACCGGCGGGGTGGCTGCGCTTCATGGGCCAAAGATCAAAAGCATGCAAGATTCACGCTCTGAAAAGCCACCTCGGAAAGCAGCGTTTATTTAAGAGAGGAGGAATCCCGAAAAAAAAAATCTCGCAAATTTTCGCCATGACTGAGCGATGAATTCGCGAATAGCGAGCAGAGTCGCGCTAAATTCGGTTATCAATGACAAACGTTACATCAAGCGTTACATTCTTGAGAACGAGCCAAAGCCCGATGCCACCGCAGGATGCTGAGGATGGGGTTATTTATGCCCGTCGTCTAGTCCCGCGCTAAATATTTCTCTATTTCCAACCGAAAAATCACATTTCGTACATTATTTTGTTTATGTATTTTGTCCTCCGTGAACTCTATTTCTGCACAGCGCAGACGATGTAACCTTCAGACTAAAAATGGCTGGCAATTAAGTTCGGTATATAATTCAGAAATGTAAAAACATCCCCGCAAAACTCGGTTAACCGACCAGATAGGATTCTCTCGTTTAGTCTAACGAGTGATGTTTGTTTGGTGAGAAAGCAATCTGTCGAGCGATTGCAAAACTCGTAATGGAATATTCGAGAAAATCTGAAAACCAGTGGGGCGGTGCAATTATACCTCGATTTATTGCCTTTGGGTGAGAACGCACAGAATGCTTACTTTGGACGTGCTTCTAATTCCAGCTTCTTGTTTCCAGCTTTGGGGCGCACAATGAACGCTAATATCAGCGTGATGGTCAATGTGCTTGGTGGCGCCACTGCATGCGTTATGCTAGGTGAAACATTCCGCGTAAAACCTTCCACATGCGCATTAGCATCTCAGGATGAGCGCAGGACACGTTTTTACGGTACATATGGGCGGCATACAATCGTGTATATGTACATGGCTACACTTTTGACCAATAGTGATCTGTGTGTCACTCCGTGTCTAAAAATCTGCTTACGGATTTCCAAAAAAGATTGTTACAAACATTCTTGAAAGATTATAAGTGCTTCTTGTATGCTCAGCCTGACTCGGTAAAGCTTTCTTTGTGTGCGCCCTCATTTAAAAAGCATGCCGCATTCTTATCCCGCTTGGTGGCGCTGGTGTACGCCGAGTGGTAAGCGCCTGCAATAAGCATTCTTTGTGCTCGCGCCCTTAAGAAGATAATGCGGTTTATACAAATTGAAAGTTTGCCACAAATTAAACCTGGAGTTTCTACGACGGAAACAGCGGATTGAATCCCGCGGACAAACTAAGCGGAAATTGTCGAAATACGGTGTGAAAACTCAGGTTCAATCAATCTTTAACGTCAGCCTCGAACTTAGCTTAATAAACTTCGCAGATAGCGGGGCCATATAATCGTCTATTCCAAAATGAAAGCGTCACTTGTTGCGGGAGGTTATAAAATTTAACCCATATAAAGGGCCATGTGTTGCCAAATGGAGCTCTTCTGCGAAGCTTCGAAGCAATCACGCAGTCACTCCTCTCATAAAAACACCACAAAATGCCTTCCGATAAATGTGATCTACAGCGTAAACAACGATGTAAAAATCGATATAGATTTTGTTAGTAATGCAACGACAATTTTAAAATATACAAAAAGATATGCGTTAGCATCGGACCATGCTATTCTCGTTTTGGCACAAGCACGGAAATCGTGTATCACGTGAGCGTCAGCTGACTACGGCAGATTCCAAAATTGCGCCAATTCGAAGCGCTCTCCGTGTTAGCAGAGGTTGCCAACCCTCATTTTTTTTCGGGGCTACTGGGAAAAAAAACCTTGCAAAATTTGAAATTTGAATGTCCCTCGCGTACTGTTCGAACCGCGTATACCTTAAAACCCAGGCACGGCCAGGTGAATTTCGCCACCGTGTCCCAAAGGTTTCGTAACGAAAAATCCATAAGTCGATACTTTTTCCCGAAGCTAAGCCTAGCTGTAACTTTAGTTATTTATGGCACTAGTCGATATACTGTATAAAGGTAACGCGTGGTAAAAGCTTATAACAGAAACAACGCTCGCTTACGAACTCCGTGGAATATCGGCATTACGACAAACAATATTCCACAAAGGCCTTCACATTTTCAGCTAAGGTCGAACGTTATTTTCCACCTCTATAAGTCAACGGCTCAGTTTGGGGATGAAGGAGATGCGAATGAAATGGCGCGTAAACAGTTTCAAAACTCGGGCTTTACGACATGTCGATGACACGAGCAACACGTTATTTACAGGTTCTGGCGCCATTGTTTAACTCGTGTAATTTATACGCAGGCAGCATTCGCATAATTTGACATAAGCGTGCTTTTATCCAAACTAAAGCAGGTAGGCGTTAGTTTATGTGTTTACACATAACGCGTCCGTATTTACGCAGGGGAATCTAACGCAATTGTTTGTTGCCTTATACGAGCGCAACGACAATAACCAAGTTCTGATGGCGTGGTGCTCAAACATTCTCATTCTATTTCGGTAATTTCCGAATTAATCCAGCTTGAGCCAGAGAAGGTAATAGTCGACTTTACCCTATTGTCTCGGACAGATAACGCTTTCAATTACAAAACTATCAGGATGTTCACCAGTGCGCTCAAGCATTTTCAGGAACAGTACATGTGCGGATGTGCCTCATCTCAATAATTTCGCATGGCCAGGTAACGTTAAGCGAAGCACGGCTTGTTAACATCAAATTTCCAATAATGGATTTCCACGTGTCAAATATCGGTGGTATTGCTGACCAATAATTGTGCAGTAAACTTCGTTCGCGCGTTGTGTACACCGCACGCATTCGCGCTGTTTCTTCGCAGCACGTGGCTCGCCTTAAATGCCCTCGGCGTTGTCCACCTTAGACAGGTTTCGCTGTACGCGAACTCGTATCTCGGTCAATCCACCTGAATTCTGCGAACGACACAGGTGGATGGCTATAGGAAGCGGAACGGTATAAAAGAACATCTTACCTGGACAGAACGGTAATCCCGAGCACGACGGTTCATTTCACTTAGGGTTAATCCGAACGTAGAGGACCACATGTTCCCAAACCGAACACGTTCACATTTTCCCGAAGCGAACGTTACGATCGAGCGTGAAACGCGGACGCTCGATGGCACGTTGTTGGGCAGAATCCTCTTTGCGAAGCGAGGGATGGAGCGCCGAAAAGCAACTCTGTGGGTGTGGTCTTGCACCGGGCTATAGGAGTATGCTGAACGGCGCTGCAATTGCCACACGAAGCGGAGCGCTGGAGAAACGCGGTTGCACCTCCGCAATGGTGGCTCCACAATGGTGGACCCGAGCGTGTATTTTTATCTCCAGCTCCTTCAGCCTTATCTAACGTGCAGGAGCGTAGTGTGCGAGAGAGAGCGAGGCGTTTTACGTCCTCGCAGACTCGCAATTTAGAGTCGCCAACTTGCTTGCATTAATAATATCGCGGCATCGGAGGATGCGAAAGGTGATCCATCTTTCATAGAAAACGTGCCGTTGTAAAGACGATCGAGGGTACATTATTAAAAATGAATTCGGAGGGAATGTAGCTAATCATTTTTAAGGCTGCCGCATGGCGGCGCTAAATAATAAAATCCAGGTGTCCAGATCCAGGCGAGCCCGTGGCGACGCCGAAAATCTGGCGAAATAAGCTGCACCCGCGTGCAGCTCCGCACCTTCTCCGCCACGTCCTCGAGCTGAAAGAAAGAAAAAAGTTAATACGAAAACTGTAGAATATGCTGGTAGTCGTACTGAGTCAACAACAACATCAACTATGGGCGCAGTGCCCGTTGGTGTCATAGACCGGAACCAATGAGACACCAGCAGCAGATATCAATCGTCTTGTCGGTTTGTACCAGGCAGCGCATTGCTACTCATCTGCCAAGCTTGCTCGGTAGTTGCGTACGTTGAGTAGATAAGGTTATTATTATTCGAAAGTGTGCCTCTGCACTTTTCCTCGTAAATTTACTTTTATTTGGAAATGGATTAACGCTTAATGAAACGACTTACTGCGATGCTTAGCAAATGTAGCTGTTACCTATAACTCGTTTCTTAAAGTGCTTCGTTCGTGCCAACGAAAATATGGCTAATAATCCGCAGATTATGCGAACAAACGTTGACAAGTTATAAAGTAATGTAGATTCTCGCATATACAGTATACGAGATGTGTAAAAGTGACGTTTATATTGCAAACACTGTTTATGGGCATATGCAATTCGAGCATTATCGTACAATTTACCAGTGAACTGTTGCATGCGACATTAACATGACACGCAGCTGCCAATACAATTGTAATAACCGTGTCCAAACCATTGTTAGGGGAACATTTTATTTTTTCAAAACCCCTGAGTTTGAAAGGTTATTCCAATTGGAATTTCATTAGGAATTAAAACACGTAGTTAATTAACACTGGTTTAAGCCGCAAACCATGCAGGTTTATGGTTTTAAAACGCAGCCAACAGGAATGCAAGAAATGCTCGTTAACAAAGATTCGTAAAGACATTCTTGATGCTAATGCATCAAGCGGGAAAATCATTTCAAGATGGTCAATTCAACGCGATTGTTGATGAACGAAGAATCTGCATAACAGCTGAATTTTAATGGCTTGTCCATAATTGATTCTATAATAAGCATGCAGCAACCCCACGTATTTACACGTAGATGTATTTAGGCATACTTTTCCTCGACTTATTTTAGATAACATATACATAAGACATCTGACGCCATAGTTCGACGCCATCTCCTACGCCATATTAGCAATGCTATTATGGAAATAAGCGTAGGCAGTGATACTTAAATGAGAATTGACATGCCTCGATCCAAAGTCAGTAAGCAGACACGCTGGCACGTGACATTTTCTCGATGCTAATGGTCACAGGACACCTTCATAAATCATTCGGGATTATGAATAGCGTTTTCAACCTACATGATATACACAGTACAGAGTACACGCATGCAGTGTAATGAAAAGTAAATCCGTTCATGCTTTACAAAGACATTTGGTTGACATACATGTACACTGTACATATACTTGTTTAAAACTATTCTTGAACTGTAACTTCAACCCAGTTAAAATTGGTTTGAATGAGCTAAAGAAGAATTGTAAAATGTGCTGATATGGATTACTAATACTGCACTAGAGTGGCACAGCCCGCATTTGTAATGAAGCCAAACACGTTGAAGACGTATTCGTCTAACGCACTTGAGCAGAAGGCTCAATTGTCTGTTGAAGTATATGCTCAATTAACTGGCAGTCGTGTCGAAGTGGGGCTTCGAGTGCAACGCGAGTCGAGTGGAGGCATCCATCTCCAGCTTCCAATTAATGAACGGATCGTTGGAACAAAATGTTGTCTTTGACTGCCGAAGACATTCTCCGAGAGAATAAGAAAAACACTGGACCGCAGACGGACTGAATGTGACCAATCGCATAACTTGCCGCGGTTTTCCAAATGCCACGCAATCCTATCGAGTACCTAGAAATGCTTTTCATAATTGTCATTGTCTGGCAACCCACATATCTATCTACAATAAATTGGCAGTAATAACAAACGGCTGCATTTGCTAGTGTATATATATAGGGCTGCTTGTTATGGTAAGCAATTAAACCGTATTTTTATTCTATGAGGCCTATCCCCGAAACTTGTTCAAATTTGACGTGTAATCGCTAGGGATGGCTTTTCCCCCTGCCATCGGGGTTTAGCACATATCAAAAGTGCCCCATAATAATAATATGCTGTGGGTTTATGGCGAAATGTGAGCGATTTACGACGAGCAATATGTTAGGCATAGCGTCGCGTTTTAGCTCTTGGGGTTTACTAGGCCTATACATCGATATAACATTCATTGACAGCAGTAAGCGAACGTAATATGGAATTTCCCCACAAGTGAAAACTGTTAGCTGCACTTCCACCATCACCACTGTCAAACCAAATTAGTTAGTTTACCGCTGATCGCGAGTAATTAATTTTAGAAAACAGACCCTCTTTTCCCCCTCCACTTCACAAGTGACACAAAAACTCTTCCATTTTTGGTTTAAAACTGAATTATATCAAGTATAATGAGTTCAGCAAAAGCGACAAAACACTTACGATAATTTTGGCTTTATAACAGATATTGTCACTTTATTTTATCATTATTACAATGCTTTAAAAATTGCGTTTTCTCAAAATTGGACCTAATTGAATTTAAATGAGCACTCAACACTCATTTACAAGAAAGTACATTTAAATTTTGGCTTTGAAAAACATCTCTTGTTCGAATGATTACTGCCATATGCCAGTTAATGGCGTCTAGCCACTATTGGGATTACGACCAGTTACGTTAACCAACTTAGAAGCTTGGTACATTATAAAAACAATTTAAAAGCTTGGCACAACTTAAGAGCGATTTAAAAACTTTGCAACCTAAACGCAACGCAAGAACTTAAAAGCAGCACTAGCCAATTACATTATGTGAGCTGTCCTGAGGTAATCCCCAAATTTTAAGCGAGACTATGTTTAATATTATTATCTCCATCAACACAACACCTGTAGGCTATATGATGCTCTTTTCCTTGTAACTAAATTATTCTTAATTCGAAGCCAAAAGAAATATATGATGTATTTTGTCATTGCTATTCGCAGTACTAGAAGGTTACCGCATCTTCCAAAAAATTTAATAACATTAAGATATTAGTAAATCTCCAATTTAGTTACATAAAACACATGCATTGCACTGTACTGTACGTATGCTTCGGATTAGAATCACGGCATTTTCTGGCAATAAAACAACTTTTGGATGGCCCTCGTGTCTCCACTTGCAGCAAATACGCTTAGATTACAAGTGTCCCCGAAAGTCAACTGTCGTCCTAAGTGAATAGGTTCATCTGCCTCGCAGCAATTTCTGCCTACTTACTTTCCTCCTAATGCATCGACAAACCGCATAATAACTTACGAAGAAGCGCTTTATGCCAGAAGTCGCAGGGCTGCGACTTTCATCAATCATTTTCACAGAAATAAAAAACACGTCTAACGAGTATTTTAGCGAAACTCCGCAGGGACGGATAAAAGAAGAGACCAAAAAACTCTGCTCGGGACAGTTTTTGAAGAGTTTCCAGAAAGGATCCCTGTAGGTGAGCAATCACACACAGCATCTGGATAGACTCGTTGTCCGGATGACCAATGCTGAGTTGCCGTACATCAGGAGCATCTGTTCATTATCTATCGCTGTTGCTAGGAACACAATGAGGCGCATTTTTGTCGAGCTCGCAACCTACGATTAAGCTAATGCGAATGCACATCTGAAATCATAATTAAAAGCGCAGCACAAAAGGCATTTCGCTGCTCAAGACACGCGTTAAAATGCCGAGATGTCTATTTTAAAACCGTTATGTTCATCAAGGCGTCCATTCAAAGCCCTGAAAATGTTAAGGAAAACATGCATATGCAAATTCCAAAGCTGTACGTTATAAAAACGACGCTTAGCGTCTCCTCTTGAAATTAGAAGGAAAAAAATCTTGACTTCCTATTTCCTCGAAGAATTACAGTACACTTAACATAATTACGAATGGAGTAAAAAAAAAGGGACGAGATCCAACGTGGAACAATAAAGGAGACGTCGTGACCCATAGTCGAAATCTGCGATGGTGAAATCTCCGAGGTAACAATACAACTAAATAATGCACATTAGCGTGAACTAAATGATGCAGAAGTGCAATTTAGAAAAAAAAATACCATCGCATTATTTAAAAAGAATAGAAAATATGGAAAACGTTGGATGCATTTTCTATTAGATGTGGTATGTAGTACCACTTTACGAAGCTTTACGAATGGTAACCTTGGCAGTCGTGAAGTCACATGCACATGCGCAAAAGGAGAGCACTAATTGATTTCAAAACAGCGATAACCTTGAGTGAAATTTTTTAACCAATAACGGTGATTTCACGACTGCAAGAAATGTAATTCGTAAAGCATCTTTTTGAGCACCCCCAATCGTTGTTTAAATCATACCTGACCCGGATAAATGCTATCGAAGATATGCGCCAGTGCAGGATAAGTAGGCTGCACTGTATTTGGAAATTAAAATGCAAATATTTACGAAGCATAACGCTGCTTCGCTATATCGAATAGCTGTCATTTTGTTAAGAGCTTTATGTTGTACAGCGTGACATAAAACGAATAAACGCAAACAAGGTGGGCGATGGCAGCATTACTTCGTGCAAACGTTGAAACATCGTCCCTCGTCGAAAACGTCATCGCTATTTTCACGCATGCAGTCTATAAGTTGACCGAGCAATCTCAAAATACCCTCAACTCGTCAGTTATGTGCTGGAACACTTTGAAAAACAAACAGAAATACGTCACAAAATGAATAGCCTCTTGAAATGAAACGAGGTTTAATATTTCTGTTGCTCGGTACATAAACGCGAAAGAAATAACAGTTCATATTCTTACAAAGTTCCATACAAAGATAAATGTCAATGTATCAACATCAGAACCGAGAACTATACTTTCTGACATATCGTTAATTTTTAACTCTTCAATAATTAACTTACGTAATGAACGCAAGCATGGAAGCGCTATATCCTCCCATGCCTCCAAAATAAGAAGGAACAATAATTAATGAGCATTTTCTCTCATTGGCCAACATCCATGTCTTGCCTTACTCCAATATTTATCTACCTGCTTTTTCTCAAATGACGCCATTGCTTTTATGTTTCGAAGGTTTCAGTACGAGGCATTTTATTCAATGTACTTCATACAATTTATTGTATCATGTACCTCAGTATCTCTTCCCTGAATGCACATATTCATTATATCCTACGTTTTTCTTCCAAGACCTATCTGGTTTTTTGGAAGATACAGTACTTCAGTGCACTTTGGCTGGCGTTAATCAATGCTGACAAAGTCTCTTTCAAGTTCTATTTTTTTCAAGTGCTCTTTACTACACTCGTTGTATACAATAAAATTTGATGTACAATATAGACATTCAAGAGCATCTTTATGCTGACATAAGCGAATCCCGTGTCTGATGGCAATGGAATCGTATATCTGCTCCATTAAGAGTACATCCCACTCGTGACAAATATTGACAAGTATTCGAAAAAAGTTAATTTTTTTTATCTCAATGGCGATGGAAACTATATAGCCTAACTATATGTCTAACTTAATAGATCGTCTGCTACGTTCACGCATGCATAGTCATCTCATAATAATTGTTGGAATGCCATAATACCCGTTTGCCACTCTACGGTTATCGGTACTCTAGCTGCTATGCATGGATGTGGCTTCTGTGGTCTACTGAAGCTATTCCTCATATATGGTCAATTTATAACTGTTGTGGGCGAAAGTCGTCATTTTGTTGTCTTTTAGAACTACCTTCGCTTACCGAAGTACATGTACTGTATCTTAGAAACTCCAGGAAATGTCGAACTATTGCGATAAAATACGTCCACTTTCTGGCAAATAATCGAAAAAGTAGCACCCGGAAATGTCAACTCAAAAGCATGTGAGGTTGTAATCAAGGTTCAATCGAGGGTTCAACTGCCTTCTTGATGAGGACAAAAGCGAGAACACCCTATGTAATTAAGGAGGATTTTTCCGATAGTGTCGAAATTCAACATATGTTTAGAATCCATCAAACCCTATAACAGCTCTTGTTGCACCGCCTCAATATCGAATATCGATAACGTCATGAACAGAAATTTATCCAATTCGATTCTATTATGGACTCACTACACCGTATACGTCAATAGGAATTCATACTTCTTGTTTGCACACTGCATGCACCAAGATGTAGGTCCAACACGAGTCTCAATATATATAAAGAAGTCAAAATGTCCCCTCGCGTGTGTATTCAAATACCGCCACCGCCTCTATCGAGCACGGACATACAAAAACACAAAAGCATAAATGCATAATTATTTGTATTGCTACCAATAATATCGAGAAATGTGACGAACATTACAACGTACATGCGTTGGTGGTGGTTCAGCATTATGAATTGCACGCAAACAAATCGTTCTTTATGTCTCGCGTTTACAGAAGTTTCGGTCATTTTTTAGTCCAAACGAAAATATTGAGAACGGAGTATTTTCAAGGAATTATTCCATCTATACATGCTTCGAATGAAAATGAGAAATCTGAAACCGTGTCATAAAACATATTGATTTTGTCGCTTATGGATACCAGACATTTGCCATGGCAACATAAAGCTTAGCAAATCTATACGCAATTAGTTTACTTTGGAGCGATGAGAATATCATCAAGATTCAAGATTCGGCAATTTGTTTACAAAGTAGTTTGAAATGCTCGTGAAAAGATGTTTAGGCTTTTCAGAAACTAAGGCGATCGATATGTTTTTTAATGGTAAATGCATTCAACAAGTTGCTGCTTACAGTAATATCGAGCAAGCGTTTCCTTGTAAAGCAAATGGCTTCATTCTTGAAGTTTCATGAAAGAGTTTGATATTTCTTTTGTTATAACAAAACTGCACGAATGTGGTCCATATAGTGTCACGTTTTGAGTCCGTTTAATTTACAATCTTTACACTCAAGTAAACTCTGTAAGTGGACCATAACTATAACTGTCAAATGGTCATAATATTGCCCAAAAGCTCAATAATAAGTTGATTCTGCTGGTTACTTTTCCAGATAAATGTCGGCTTAATACATTTAGGTTGGTAAATAAGACCAATTTTTGTTGAGATGACAAGATATGGATTTTACAAAAATCTTTCTTGGCGTACATTTCTATACATGCAGCTTGTTTTCAGTTGCAATTATAGCAGAGTATGTAGAGTGTATCATCTGTGAGTAAATAGTGAATGAATTATTTATCATACTCATAGGAGTACGGTGGTAATTAGATTTCTAATTAAAGAAGTTTCATTAAGTAGTTACTTGGAAGAAGGAGAAACGTCTGAAATGTCTTCTAAGATCACTAACACCGAAGACTGACAAGAAATGACACTACTTGTAATAGGATTCACATTTCAAGCCGAGAAGCAAATTTCAGATACTGGAAGAAGTTTGGTAGAAAAAAAAGATCAATTGCAAGTACGTATTAACCTGTTAATTTATCCACTCGTGGTTATAGTATTTATCTATAATGCAAGACTCATAGCCGTAGGGGAAACTCAGCAACGTCGAAAATAAATCACTTCGGCGTTAAGCATCCTGAAGCGATCCAATACTGCCATTTGTTATAATCAAAGAGCAAGCAGAAACCCAACGACGAAATTGATAAAGCATGTTTAGCGAAGAAAATCCGAATTTATCATTTATCACAATTATTGCTCGCAATGATGTTATTATTCACCATTGTGCACAAAACAATCGAATTCGCAAAGGCACCAGATGTGCCTGAATTGCTCTACAAAACGTAACCGTGACTGGATAAACTAACAAATTTACTGTATAAGGTCATTGATAATAAAGAATAATAATTAAAATATCAGTATTAATTTTATTTATTAATGTGTATGATTAAACTGAAAAAAAAGTTTCAATTTGGGTTATTTAATTAAACGGGATTTCGATTACAAAGATTGTAACGCTCTTCGTGTATGTTGAAAATGCAGGGTCAATATTTTATCCACAAGTAATACAATTCTTCGGAAAGAAAACGTTTGTTCTTATTTGAAACAAATGCTCTAGTGGCAACATTACCAAGAATCCAAAAATGTCTACACCGCAGATTATGTATCGATGTCTATAGATGTAGACTGCTGGGGTAATCTAACCTCGTCATAGAAATGTCGTCAATAAATACAGCTAATAATTATAAGACAACAGAAACGAGAGGAAATTAATTCGCAAAACAATTGAAAAACCCTATTCTCAAATCCCATATTGCAATTCCTCAATTGGCATCCAGTAGGTGTGCGTTCAAATTACAAGTGGATTTTATGCATCATTTGATTCATGAATTTCCCCAACTTCACAGATTTTTTAAATTTGCATACATTACTTAATTAACAATACACCATAAAATGTAGTCAAGGGATTCTGTTTGTTTTCAGTTATACAAATTGGAGTTTAAAACATAATTCAGCAGTCAAGTCACTATAGTGGATAACCCAAACTGAAAATCGCCATTGTTAAACTTTATCGCACGGCAAAAGTAAAAAGATCGGACTCTTGCCCAGCTCTGTCCATTACTGATTTAATTTATTAACTGAGGCAGAACGCAGGTCGCACATAGCAGGTAACTAGGTTCGTGTACATAAACTACGCTCCGAATAGCATGTTTCTATCTCATCATGCACGGCATACAAGTTTGCAACGCAGATTTCTATCGCCATTGTGTTGAACAAATTTCATTAGGAAGCACGCGAGCAACTTAAATTGGAGTTAATTTGAATGCCGAACTTGTAAACAAGGGCATTTCGGTTGTACAGATTATTAAAAGCATAACATTTTTTGTCGATATTATTTTACATTATGAGGCATAAGTTGGTTGCTGAAAAAGGGACCAATTACAACAAATAGCAAAACTACATTGTACTTATCAAATTTTACCATTTGAGGGTTGATGGCTTCAAGTGTTTTTTGTCAGAGACTGTAAACAAAAGAAATTGTGCAGTAACATCCTTTAACATCCATAATACGACTTTATCATAATTAGCCGATAGGTAATTGCACCGAATTATTCGAGACCTATTATCTGGTATAAAGATACTAGGTATAACGATCTTGAGGAAGCTCAAGATGCCATCCAGAGATACTGAATAATCAAGAATCTTTATTATAGCAATATTATTGGTCCATCATTTGTGTAACGTAATCGAGCTGAAAGCCCCGATGATCTCGTTTGTGAGATAAATTTAGGCACGCGAGTTAATTGCTCTTAATGCTATGTATTGGCTTTGGTTTCACGGAAATTGTATCTAAGCTTCCGTTGGTCAAGCAAATATTGCTATATACAGACACGGGATTTGGATCCATGGAGGAGCATCAAATGTCAATTCGCGCGCTTTATTGGTACGTGACCGGCATTTATATCATTATGAGAGGACAACATATTTCACACTATTGCAAAGAAGTCACCAACAAGGTCCAACAAGTTAATGGTCTTCTGCAACGGTTCACGTTATTGTTCTGTCAATTTCTTTTGGGGTCACACATTAACCACGCTAAATTCACCGAATGGCATTGGTCAATGAAGAGTACAATAGGTCATAAACATCTTATTTAACGAAATATAGTCCATTTAAACTTAAAACTTAAATTTATGAAATAAATTCTACCTTTGTGCAGTTTTATAATTGCAACAAACGAGAATTTTTTACGAATTCCAGCTGATTACAAATAGTTTGCAAAACGCATGTTGCATCCATTTCACGAAATTTATTTAATTCACTCAATCAACTTTAGTTTATTATTCTAAATTAGCTAAGAAGTTTAGCAGTGACGCACTATTTATTTAATTGTAGTGAAAGCTTTTATCAACTAAATGATATAAATAAACTGACTATAAACTGATCATAAAAAATTGACATACGTCCTTAAAATGAATAATATCAAGTTTCAGTGACAGATCGAATGCTTCCACGAACAAGAAAACATACCCTATAGCATTTTACTGAGAAACAAATTACAGTTCGCAATATTTTTTCTATCTGATGTAAGCTTTCGTATGCTCTCTTTTCTAGCTACCTATTCTTCCCCCAAAGGCATTGATATAAAAAGCAATTGCGGCGTGACGAAATATTGGAATATTGATCCAAAGTTCGTCATTGAAGTCACCTGAGTATTATTTTGTCCTTTCAAAGGAAGCTTAGCCTAAGAAAGTTAAATTTACAAACCACACAATACCTCGAAGATGAAGATGCATTTCAAATGGAATAATATGAGACAACAATGATTGGGGATTCTATATGAACAGTCCATTTCAGACCATATACCTTGCATCAAATTAAAAGAAATACAAAATAAATATCGGTCGCTTCAAATCTGATGGATTATTTTGTTCCAAACTTCCGGAATTCATGATAACTGCACAAGCTACAAAAACTGTACAAAAAATAGACTCGTAAAAATAAAAATTGTTATTCCTTATCTTGTTAAAATGCGGTTAAATGGACTTTTTTTTAAAGAGTTTCCGAATGATAAATCTAGATTTTTATTTTCGTATTGGCAAACTTGTTATTCTATAAATCAAAATTTCGTTTTATCTTCCCAGAACATTAAATAATTAATAAATATATAGACGACATTTCGCTAAAGTGGAGCCATAGTTGTTTTTCTTATATTTAGCACGAGAACGATTCGTAGATATTCGAGGATGTTGAAATGAAAATAACATTGGAATAATTGATTTTTTGGATGTTTTCGGTAGTTTCGACACGGCAGAAAAAGAAAAATAGCAAATCTCGAATAAATATATTATTCTACCGTTATTCATGTACAGTATACAGTATGTTGTCCTTATCATTCGTGATCCCAATAAAAGTCAGAAATCCTCTATATTACTATAAGCTTTTGTCCAACGAAATTATAAACCTGCAGAATCCGGATATTTATTTTAGTATTCCCTCAAGTCTCACAACGTACTACATGAAAGGAACTCCAAGCAGTGTTCAGTCATTTTATTTATAAGTATTCAACTAATTGAAAAATAAGTGCTGTACAGTGTATTTAGTTTAATGCAAATTTAATTTCTCTTTGAATTTGACGAGATAGTTATTTGCAATAAAAAATCTTTTGGAAATAAATTTCAGACTAAATTCTATATGAATTAAGATGTACACAAGATTAAAATGGTATTGTATATTAATCAATTTATTTTAATTAAATTCGCTGCAAATATACAGATATATTAGATTAAATTTCCAATGCACATAATTTGTAAGTATTTAACTATAACGTAATCGTTGAATATCTGTCATAAATAAAATTACTGCATGCATTAGCGTGCGATTTAAATGAGAATGCCTCTTCGTTTCTTAGAGAATCAATATATTTGACTGATTGCATATGAAAAAATAATAACAAAGAACTAAAAAAATTATCATAGCCTACAAACGTTTTTGACAAAGATTTTATTTCGCTGGATATAACGATAAGGCGGTTGCAAAGAGGTTTACGAATGGTGTTAAATAGACTGGGTTAAACTTACATTTAAAATTGTGTACCAATTATAAATCATGAAACTGGAGTTTGAGGTCAAAATAAAAGTCAAAAAAGCTCGACCGCATGGTCTAATTAAATAACCAGCTTGCGCTTTTTTAGAACAATTTTTAACCAAGAAATCGCAAAAAAAAACTTGTATTTGTTTCACTGACAAGTCGAGAGTTGTACATACAGTATGTATATTGTATGCAATTTCTTACACTTTCAAAAGAATTAAAAATATGAACATTTGTCCAATTTACGGTTATAATCTCAGCTACGTACATGTATATTAATACAGGTATAATCTTGTAGTTAATTTATGGCCCTCATGACCTGCGCCAAGCTAAACAGAAGTTATAAAGTCTAAAAGTTTTTATTAAAGACGAGGTTAATGCTCTAATCAACACTTTTGCAAAGTAAGTACTCTTGGCATGCATTAGTCATAACTTAAATAGAAAAATCTTTAAAAAAACAAAAACATGTTGTTGTCCCAAATTATACCACAAAACAAACTTCGAAGAATTTTTTCGTACGTTTCGACATAAAATATTCAATAGAACTGAAAGTAACTGCGTTTTCCTCATATATACTGAACTATTTATAGCTGAAGCAGATTAAATGTAAAAGCATGCATTTAGACTTTAGTAAAGACCGGGATGCATTTTGTATTTTAATACAGAAAGACACGCTGTTTATCTATGCAGGATGCATCATATGCTGAATCTTATTTTCACTGCCAGATTTTCTAAATATTATTCAAACGTTATTAATTTAGAAAAAGTATAACCTATAGTCACGTACATGTACAAGGTATAGTGGCAAAACTTTCGAAAAACGCATTCATGTTTTGAATGAAAAGATATGTTGTGTTAAATATTTACACAACTTTGCAATAAAAACACTTATTTTCTTTTCATTTCAAGTAGGACATCTAAATAATATCCAAAAATAATCTTTTAAGTTTAGTTGACTCAAGATACACTAGGTTTTTGCGCTTGAACTTATTTCACATTAAAACGTAATAAGTCATGTAATCAATTTGCACAGAAAAGTTCCAAGACATTAAGTTTGTCATATAGCATTTTTCCACGTACAGTATAGCAGAAATGCATATGCAAAACGAATTTGAAAATATAAGCTTGCATCGATTTTACGCAAGTCAAATATTAAATCTAATAATATCACAATTTGAGCCCCCTTAGGCCATTTCTGCGAATAGGAATTCTCGATTTGCGTTTCAAGAGTGTGAACTTTAGGCAGATAAAAAAAAATTCAACGTAGGCCCTACTCTAATTCTAGAAACTTTTAAAAGGTATGTATATATCCAGCCTCGAGCTGAGCTTGAAATTGCTTTTACGGTAGGAAAAACACATTATTTGAAAAATTTCTTTTTTCTAACGTCTTTTTTTATATTAACGTCTAAGCAACCGTATAAAGTTTTCAAGATAAAGCTCAAGATTTTACACTGATTTTCAAGCCATTGGTAAATTAAATTACTTGAGACAGATTTAGAAACAAGCTTTTATGCGCTTGTGCTTTATTCCTCGCATACACAAAAGATGTCGGTTATATTCATTTAAATTAAACGGATTATGATAACAGAAATTAATGCATTTCTTGATAGTTGCCAGTTTTAATTTTCATGAGTGCAGACAGCTGTATGCCATTCCAGCCACGTGTTCAAAGAACTTACTCGCACCGCAGTGTTCGCAATCTTAAAATCTGATTTCACGGGTTAGAGATTTGCGCAGTTGCTTGGCAACAGCATGCATGGATCAACTGAAGTTGTGCATAAAGGACGTCCATGGCCAATGGATTCTAGTTAAAATAACCGTTATAGTTACCATAGTAGGTTTATTGGTTTACATTCGAGGATACATGTATTAGATAGTGGAGTTCTGGAATACGAACTCATTCTGAACTTTGCAAAGAGCATTATTCCAGACACCGATTGTGGTACATAGGAAAGAACTGGAAACTTTTCACTTATAGTTTAATGTTTCCTCATGTCTCGGCGTCTGGCATAAATTGATCCCTCCTTAGATTTTGGGTTTCAAAAAGGTAAAGCTCTTAGTGTAATCAATAACTCATAATGTAACACCACCATGTACTGTATAGTTTAATGAACATCTAAAGAAACCTTTTAAAGCTTTGTTCTTCTGTAAACGTTTCCATTAATTAGTCTTTCGCTGCCACGGGACATTTTCGGCAATGTGACATGCATGCTTAGTAGCCAGTGGCAATGAGAAGCTAATTGCTAGTCACGTAAAGGAGCACAAAAAACCTTTTTGGCAACTAGCATCATCGATTGCATGCAAAAATTAGTTGCGCTCAAGGTCATAAAAATCTTTCGTTAATGCTGATTTTCGCTGACAATTTCTTAATTACAAAAAAAAAGTTATCTGCCTAATGCGATGTTCAAACATATTTCAACTAAACAAACTTGAGACCTACAGCACAGTGTCTATAGTGACAAATTAAAAACTTCCTTTGATAATTTGCATAACGTATTTTCTCAGGAAATATACTTTTTCCCTTTACAATAATACGTTTGTGAGCTAATGGACAAAATATGTTTCATTTTATTGATTTTTTGATACAGCAGGTAATACGGAAGTGCTTTTCCACACAAGGTGGATCCATTGGAGATGCTAAGGGAATTCTTGAATACTCCCCGGACGCTTTTTCTAGATATTGATCTAGTTAACTTTACTCGAACCTGGATAAAAAACTAAGCTGCTCATGGAAACGCCTTCTTACAAATCTATCGAAAAAGGTTACGCTTCCATAACACGTGACAGCATGCTATCAATCAATGATGAGCTAAAGTAAGTTTTGCGAGCAATTATGAGCACTCCTGCTCTTCGTGCAAACTAAAGTAACTATGTAAGTGTCAAGTGTATAGTATATTTGCTTGTCTCAGACTGCACTACACGACAACAACTTTTTGCAAGAAACCCATTAAACTTAACAATTTAGGCTAACGTGTTTCTGGACACGAGAACAATTTTCTCAGAAGCTGTTTTCAATTAAAACGTATAATTAAACCCAAAGACGTAAGTTAAAAGAGTCAATCTAGTTCTTAAAATAACTCGTTTATCGATATACATGTATATATCGATGGAAAATTAAATCACTGACACTATAATAAAATAAGGTTACATTTTCTGGTTTATATATAATTCCAAATTTCGTTTAAATTCTTGGCAATCTATCTGCCTTACTGACCAAATTGACTTAATAGAGGTACTCAGCATGAATTAATTGGTTTAAAAACGGTGATAACCTTGGGTGAATTTATTTAAACTATTTAGCGTGCTGATCTCTCAAACATGACTTCGACTGCCAAAGAACGATCCGTAAAGCTTCTGTCTGATTATCCCTATAATTTCACTATTCCTAGAAGTCATCTTGATAGCTATTTATCTTACTAAGATGAAACTTTTCCACGGTGTATCTAGATTGAAGTTACGGAGATTATATAAGACGCTGCTCGGAGGACTTTTGTTGACGTTTTGCAGTCGATATAAACAGATGAAAAATAAACCTGATCAGAAGTTGGTATATTGCGCCTATAAATCAAGCAGAAAACCTTATAAACGTCTGATTTTCTCGTGGCAAACTAACCTGATACTTGCACAAAAACACCCGAAGTTCTCAGATGGGTGCTGAAAACATTGTCGCTGATAAAGCACTGCACATACACAATCGCACTAACCATCGCACTACTTTATTCGCATTAATCAGGTTAAGGGAACCCAACATTCACATTAAATACGTTAATTCCAAGTTAGAATGTTCAACATCATCCACGGTGCCGTCAGTGATGTCTGAATTAAATTGTCAAGAAAGTTTCGGGAGATAAGGCGTGAGCAAGTGCTTCTCGTAGAAATTCGGAATTAGATTGTACAAGGCCGAATGAATCTGCGAAAGAAAGGGGTAACTGATCTCTGGTTTCAGTATCTCGATGTAAATGATGGCAGTTTCGGCAGCATCCTCTAAAGAATTTGTCCAATAGTCATTGAAAAACGGATTGTGCTTGCTCACTACATCGCCTCCATTTTTGGCCCTGGTATATCCCACAGAAACTTGGGTTACGCTCACTGCCGATTTTCGTTGATAAAGCTCCTGTCTGAAAGATGCGAAGAAAGCCAAGAGAGCAGCCCTGCTGGCAGAATAAGGACCCAGGTTTGCGGCTGGAACCAGGCCGAGGAGAGACGAGACGATTCCTATCTTGCCTTTGGACCTCTCCAGCATGGGCATCGCCCTGGAGGCCAGATCCACGTAGGACGTGAACTCTAATTCCATGATTCTGTCCAAGTTGCTTTTGTCAATGGTGGAGGAATTCAACCAGCTGACTGCAGGCTCAAGATCGGCGTGATGGTTCATCAACAAGTGGTCCAATCCTCCGAGTCGTCCTTCCACCTCTTCCATCAGTTTCTGGCGAAAAGTAGAGTTGGCCAAATCCCCTACCAGGGTTTCCACTTGCATCGCTCCCAATTCCTTGCACTTGTTGGACACTTTTTCAAGGGCCTCTTGTTCGCTGACAACCAGCATTATCCTAGTCTTTACTTTGCAGTACTGGTAAGCCATTTCCTCGCCCATGACGGAGGATGCGTCCGTCAACAGCACCATCCTATTGTTGAGCGACGTTGACGTGTACGTGTAAGGGTGAAGCAACACGGAGATGAAAACCACAAAACCAATTGGTTTTCCGACTTCTTCCATCGTTTCCATGCGCGTCATTTTCGTAGATTTATTTAAGCAACGACGAAAAACTTGTAGAGGGATCGGAAACCGTCCACAGTTTGGAAGCAAAATTTAACAACTGACTTTGGCACCAGCTTCGAGTCCAAATGAAAAAATCTATTCGTTCGCAATCATAAATAACGTCGCTACGTGTTCCACTTTTTTATTTACAAATGTCCCAAAAAACAGCCCTTGACTTCGCAAAGAAAGCGTAGAATAGATATTCTGCGCACGTATTGGTTAGAATTGGTTAGCTCGAGGCTTGTTTATGGAATTGGCATAGTCCAACCCAACTTCGATCAAAGTTGACCCAATTGCGCTGGTCTTACACGGACAGAAAAACTTTCTAATTCCCACCCGTGAAAAAAAACCAGCATAAATCCCTCAGAGCAACACATATCGAAGTTAAAACTTCAATGTGTGTCGCTTTAACAGTTTTGCACACACAAACTAGGATGATGGGTTGCTCCAAATTCAGTTTTATAATTAATTGGATATTTACAGTACAAATTCACCATATCAGTTTTTGGAAGAAGGACCGCTTAATATAAACGAATTTTAGTACATATGCCCATGCAGCCCATCAGAAGAGAAAATGATGTCAATTTCTTCGTTTAAGACGAATTCAGAATTCGGATGTTACAAATTTTCAGCAGAACGAATGATTTTTCGAGTTCCCAAGCATGACGATGCGAAAAAAAGGTACGTTATAACAGGGAATTCCCAGGTAACAATTAAAGCACATTCCCATTCATACCTGTATACTGTGTACGTGGGGAAGAATTTCATTTAAACTTCGATGAAACTTTAGTTCTTATAATTGCTGAAGTCATGTTTTGTCTGACGTCTGATAATGCGAACTGGGGTTAAAATGAACAAATTTTAACGACCCTCGAGAATCGTCTTAACGATTGAGGTTCGACTGTAATTGTAAAGTAGTACAGTAATCACAACTCACTAGCGTACCACAACGTCAATCTGACAAAGTCCCAAAGATCATGAATTTGAACATTTTGGAAAACTGACAATTTTCACCAAAGATACCGCTATTGAACAATCAAAACACATACAGTAAACAAAAGCGAAACTCAAACAGAAGCTTAATGAATCGCACCCTGGCAATCGTGAAACCACGTTCAAAAGTAATGCAATATGCAGTGGTTTAAATAAAAACAACGATTAGCGCGTCAATTTTGCTCAAGTCACTTCACGATTGTCAAAGTACGATTAGTAAAGCTTTTGTCTGAAGAATATTACATTATTGTGTTTCAGTGAACATTTTATACTGTACATCTTTACAATCGAGCATTTAACGCCGGACATTTACATGTACTTTCACTTACTTTTAAATCTATAGTGTACATTATTAAACTGGCCAAAAACATCTTGCAGCAGTGAGTAGTCCAACAATAGACATGTTTGACCAGCAGTTTTTGCGTAGGATAATAATTAATGAGCATCCAAGGTCAAAGACGACACTGATGGAGCAACACAATGTAACGCTTTCGGCAATGTTACATTAGGCCTAACGTTGAGGCATTCCCAATGTGGACAAGGTTGAAAACAGCCAATGGGAAGGTTACCATATTATGACGCGCGGAGAATTTCGGAGAAGCAAAATTTCTTACGCCATTGGCGGTGAACATTGTACCTAGCCGAGGAAAAGTGATTTTGATTTACATGTATTTCCCTAACCACGACATTACACGAATTAAAAAATCGTCTCATGCCTGAATTGTCTTTATATAAAAAAAACTAATATTTATAGGCAGTATAACCGTAGTAAATAGTAATTCAAACGCACTATAAGAATGTGTTTACTATTTATACGGTGATGAGATTTTTTTCTTCCAAAAAATGAAATCAGAAGTTGTTATTTTCCTCCACAAAAAAAATACATGATTAGCAGTTTTTCGAGTATAAAAAAGGACCGTGGTTAACAGGGCATGAGTCTAATGATGTGGGAAACGCTATTGGGCCGATAATTTTAAGCACCCAACATAAAAACATGTGCATGCATTATTGAAAAAAAAAATGGCAAAGTCGATGATCGATTTATGAAACGATACAATAACATCGAGCATGAAATAATAATTAAGAATCCACCTTACAATGCTATTAATGGGACATTAATTCGCTGATTTTTCACACCTGTGAAGTTCAGCGAACAGGATTATGAACGGTATAAGGCTGCGTTCACGTTGGACTTGTTTTCCAGTCGCTTGTCACTGGAAAACCAACTACTGTACATGGTGAGGCATAAGTCTGTTAAATCGGACTATTGCAGGCAGGAGGAGCAACAAGACTTTACAGACTTATGCCTCACCTTGTAGTTGGTTTTCCAATGGCAAGCGACTGGAAAACAAGTACAACGTACGTGAACGCAGCCAAATCTAGCGCTAATCCAGCACCAAAAAATAAATTACTGTATCATATGCAAATCCAGCAAATCTTAATCAGTACTTCAACCGACTCCGCATGCCTCCCTTTCCTCCAACACTTTTACCACAGTATTTACATGAGGAGCTCCTGTACGTATTGCTCGTATCATATAATGTTATTATATATTTTGATATTTTGTCAGAATTTTCCCGAAATATCCATCCGCGAAACGAAGTTAACCGACATCCTCTTCTATCAACGGATAAATTTAAGCTTCCGTGGTCACGTGTTTAGGAAGGTAAGGCATGAGCAAATACTTTTCATAATAATTAGGAAATAAATCGTATAATGCCGAATGGATTTGCGACAGGAAAGGGTAGCTGATCTCCTGCTTCTTTATCTCCAGGTCGATGATGATCGTTTCGGCAACATCCTCCAAAGAATTCGTCCAAATGTCATTGAAGAACGTGTTGTGCTTGCCCACGGCGTTGCCACCGGTCTTGGATCTGGTGTAGCCCAAAGTGATGAGGGTGGTGGTCACTGTCGATCTCCGTTGATACAGTTCCTGTCGGAAAGCCGGAATAAAAGCCAGCAGAGCAGCTCTGCTAGCCGAGTAAGCGGCAAAGTTGGCAACGGGGATGCGGCCAATGAGGGATGTCACGATGCCGATCTTGCCGCTGGTTCTCTCCAGCAAGTGCAATGTCCTGGAGGCGAGATCCACGTGAGATGTAAACTCCAGTTCCATAATACTGTCCATATCGCTGCAATTCGTAGCGGAAGTCACACATTCTGTAGGCTCGAGATCGGCCTGATGGTTCATCAACAAGTGGTCCAATCCGAAGATCCGATTCTCCACTTCTTACACCAACTTTTGGCGAAACGTGCTATTGGCCATATCTCCTGCCATGGTTTCCACTTGCAGCGCACCTAATTCCTTGCACTTTTGGGACACGTTCCCCAACACCTCATGATCACTGGCCACCAGCATAATCCTAGTCTTTACCTTGCAGTATTGGTACGTGATTTCCTCGCCTATGATCGAGGATACATCCGTCACCAAAATCATTTTATCGTTGAGCGATTTAGAGGTGTAGGTGTACGGATGGAGCAGCACGGACATGAATATTATGAAACCAATTGGTTTCCCAAAGTTTTCCATCGTTTCCATGCGTGTCATTTTCGGCGAATTGTTGGCAACTCCGCGAAACCGTTACTGATGCCCGTTACCACCGACTAGAAAGCAACAATTAAGATTCAATTTTGTGGAGTTCGTTAGCACGTCCTAATTATCTGCTGTTCTAAACGCTATTGATGAAGTTTTTGTTTTGCACACTGTCTTTGTAAGGGAGACATAGCCAATGGCGTCTGTCACGTGTCAGATTTGTAAAATACGAATTGGTCAATAGCAACTTGCTCTGACCCAGCCAACCTTTTCGGTAAACAGGTGAACAGATCAAATTGAGATATAGGAAGGAGAGACGAGGAGGAAAATCTCCCTAATTTATATTCAAGACCCACCTCCGTGAGAAAGCTAGTTAATATGAAATCGGGTCATATGCATTAATAGTTTGACGCAAGCAATTCTAGATAACAATACGATTGTTTGCTTTGTGGTTGATACCTGGTAGTCACGCGTAATGTAGACGACCCAAAGGCATACTTAAAAAGTAGGGGCAGGTGGAAGCTATAACTGTTCTCAAGTATCGCGTATTAAAACTAGGAGAACCGTAAAAACCCAGACAATTAACCTAGCCAGAAAGTGTGAAATCTGGAACTGGTTTTCAGTTGCAAGTCCAAACTGGTGCATCCAAACAAAGCCTTAGCTTCACTTTTAATATCTGTGATCAGTTAAATTTCTGAAAATCAAATTATCAAAGGATGCTAGATTAAAACTCGCATTGCATTGTATGCGAATATTGTACTTGTTCGAGTCAAGATTAAGCCGAATTAAAAATTAACGTTTATTTAAACAGTCAAAACCTTGCTAACTGATCCAAAAGTGAACAGGCAAGAGTAATACAATGAAACTTCTCTAACTCAAACTTCTATATCTCGAAAATCTCTATAAGCTAGTGGAAGAAAAAAAATTATATGGTTGGTCTGCACTATAATGTAATGGCACGCAACTTCTCAAACTCGAATTTCTAT
>JAQGAO010000896.1:0-28403 GCA_034697705.1 Ommatoiulus sabulosus | reverse complement strand
TTGTACAAGAAACGGAAATTGTGCTAGCCTTTGTACATCTTTTAAAAATAATTAAAATTTTGTCAATTTATTGAAATGTGGTCAGGAAAAATGTTTTTAGAAGTCAGGAAAAGTCAGGAAAAATTGCCATAATGGTCAGGAAAAGTCAGGAAAAGTCAGGCAAGACCAATCTATAAAAAAACTGGCAACCCTGTGTATTCCATATATACTGTACAACTTACGTTGAAAAGGATTGAGCATTTATCACGAGGAGAAAAAAAAAAGATCAGAGTGGATGCCAATTATTATTGACATTGAAAGTTATTGGAGCGGGCCAAGTAAAACTCGGCAATACCCAAGAAAAATAATTGGCATTCCATTGAGATGATACCCCCACCCCATCCCATGTGGTTTTACCCCTATTACATCTCTCCCCTTCCCTCCTCCCAAAAAAAGTTTGTTGAACAGTGGACACGATAGAGTTCACAATAGGCTATTGTGTCAAATTTCAAAATACAAATCCACAGATAGTTTATTCCAAATAATATTATTCGCTATACGCGTATTTTCTGTTTCGGTTTAAACGCCTGGGTCGTCTCGAGGAAATGTTTTAAATTCCAGGAAATTGACAAAAGAGCACTCTGTCGAAACACAATAACTTGTTTTGAAAATAAGCACATTTAGATTCCTGTTAGAAATACGTGCGCAACGGATTTGCACTTCCTGTACTTACGAAGCCAAGAAGCATTTGCAATGCACATTGGAAAAACGTAAAACTTGTAATGTCATATACGGTTGAAGTTTTTTGAGACGAACACGTGGGTTTATTAGCGAAGCCAAGGAAGATTGAGCCAACTTTTTTTTACATTTTCTCCCCGCTGATGAACCGTTGTGACGCGTTGTGCGGCGCTTCCGGAACATCTACGAAGGTGACTTCTATATTTGTTGGATAACAAAAAAAAAATAACATGTTGCGCTGCGTGCTGTGTAGTGGTTCGGTCTGCGCCCAGAAAAAATCCTTGAAATCCGTACCAGCTTCGGAGTTTTGTTACTCAAAAACTCTGCTCGGTCCCGATGGGTGCGTCGATGCCAAATCTTCTTGCACGGTAGGTTGATGGGCATCTATAGTTCAAATCTCTCGCATCTTGACCCGAATCCCAATTTTCAAATGGTGGATCCTTGTTTTTTTTTTTTTTTTTTTCTAAATTCAGATTCGGTTTTCATACGTGTATTGTAAACTACATCCGTTCTATAGCTGTTTTTGCCATGTTCGTAATATTAGAACTCTTGTTTTGTCTTCGCAGGGTGCATCGCCTTTTGGAAAAACTGACACCTATATTAAACTCGAGCAGTTAGGTGAAGGTTCTTACGCCACGGTTTACAAAGGTATTAGCAAGTGAGTAACTCGTTTTTTTGGTATTCCTTTAAATTATACCACGCATTTTTCATTGCCCCTCCCAAAAAAAAAAAAAAAAAAAAAAAAGTAATTACTTTTTAATAAAAAATGTAATTTCATACCGCGAGTAAATCCGTTAAAAGAAAGTCTCCAAATCGTCGTATAATTATCACATGATACGATGATTATATCTATAATCGTAATATTATAGATGAATGTGAGATTTTTACGAGAAATTATACTACAATATATAGGCTTATATATGTTGGAATGAATTTCGTCCAGTTATGAGATTTCGTAACAATTAAATGCGAGGGGTGTTATTTGAGTTTCCGCAATCATTTTTTTTTTAAAGCAAAAAACGGCTGTATGGATTTTAATTAAATTTGGTAGAAAAATACATGTAAACGTCATCTATTATTGAAAAAAAATATCCATTTTGTTACGTGCATTTTTGGCATCGTTCTGACAAAGAATGTATGCCTCGCTCAAAAAACGTTTGAGCCAAAGCCCTTGGGACAGACACTGACCGTCCACTTTTCTCGCCATCTTTCACACTTGTCTGTCCATTTCTGAAATTTCAATCCACTCCTAAACCGAACGTTCGGACATTACTCGGACCTCCCTCCATTTGAAAGGAGTAACAACATCTAATCTTAAATATGTCACGTACTGTACGGGTTTCTGCTCCTGAAATGCCTTCAAAACTTGAAAAAAAAACCGCTGCTGAGCCGCTATCTCCTCGGACTCCATCTTTGCTTTCGAATTTTAAGCGAGTGCAATTTTTGAAACGTTATCTTTTAATGTTGAAATATGTTCAGGAATGATGGAAGGATTTTTTCAAAAAATTTCATTAAAATCCATGCAGCCGAGTTTTTTAATGATTGCAGAAACTTAATGAACACCTCTCGTTGTATCATTCAGGAATTGTCAGTATTGTCTCCATATAAGGTCCATTAACGAGAACATCGGGGCGCTTTAAGAAGCAGTGCTCGACTGAAATAAAAATAATAAAATAAACTTAAAGACTCGTGATGCTAGAAATCTCCGAACCAACTCATGGCGTTAAATTGTAAATAATACTCGGAAACCATTTTCTCCCAAAATGGTATATGCGTAGTGTAGCTTTGTCATCCGCTTTTCCGCAATATTGAAACTCAATGTTGTGCTTAAAAAAGTCTAAATCTTTATTTGTTCAAGTTGAGGAAAGGTTTGAGTCAGATTAACTTGCTGAGAAAGCTGAATAATGAAGACGCACACTTCCGGAGTATTTAATTGAAATGGAGCCTCTCGATTCTTCAGTGGCTTAATCGCTTCAGCGTTTTGTCTGAAATGGTGCTTTTTTATTACGTATATTTTCAGTTTAAATAATAAAATAGTCGCATTGAAGGAAATCCGTTTGCTAGAGGAAGAAGGAACGCCTTTCACCGCCATACGCGAAGGTAAGATAAGACAGTTGTTTGATTTTTTATCTCACTTTTAATTTGCTTTCCATTTGGGTGTTGTATCGTTATATGCCTAATCAACGTATTTAAAAACAACTCGGTGAAATTTAACTTTTATGTCGGTGTTAAGTGGCTGTAGGGCGTGTTCCGCGACAGATTTATGAAATCATGTAACTGCATGTACAGAGAGCAAAAGACGAGGATGACCAAATAAAAATGACCTTTCACCTAGCCGTGGGGAAGCTTTGTCATGCCTCGGAGTTAATGTAAATTATTAGGCTTCGACCGCCATGAGCTTCCTCGATCTTTTTTTCGAGAGCCACTGTTTACTTCCCCTTTTTACTGATAGATGTAAAGGCAAGGTATGTTAGAAGGAAATGTGATTGTCCAGAAATATTGGCAGATGGTGACAGCTCGACGTCTAGGATTGCCACCTGTCCTTTTCAGACAATTGATTGAATTTCCTGTAGTCGTTTTAGATAATAGTAAGATTTGCCATCTGGTGGCGTGGACAATGTTGAAAAATGTCATTGTCCAAAGGAATGCAAAAATAAGGAACCTCGTTTGCAGGATGTCATATTTTAAAACAAGATAATTAGAAAAAATGAATATCCGAGCGATTTCAAAAATGCAAATTTACCATTTTTGCCAGGAATTGATTTTTGTTTCTTCATTCCTTCCTTTGTAATATTCTGTTTTGATATTCATGATCAATGCCAGTCATATATGGGTTCCCGAACTATTTTGAACCACAATCCAAAATTTAGGACAACCATGCTATATTATTGTTTTGTAACTTTTTCCTCCTATCTACTATGATACCATCAATGGATATTATCGATGTCTGTGACATATCCTGACAATTTGTACCTGTGACACTGACACACTTTGTCTTAAGATAGAATGGTACTGTATAAACGAACATTGTTGTCTCTGTTTCTTGTACCTTTTTCAGATGAAAAACTAAAAAAAAAATCTGTAAACTCCAGTCTTGATATATTATAGCTTGCATGCTGAGAAAAAGAATATTTTTGAAACAGTACCCATATTGACAGGTTAAACAGCAAATGCGAAATAATAATCCTTTCATAAATACATTGTATGAGAATATTTTGAAATTATTTAGTGCTTAGAATTTAGAATTTAGAAGCGCATTTTAAGCTGAGCTGAGGTGTAGATATGGCTTTAATCGTTCTTCCGTACGTGTGTTTAAATACCAGCTTAATTATACAGCGTTATAATCGTGACCTTTTCCTGATCCCCAAAATAATTTGCAAATGATAGTTTTCGTGTAAGTTGTAAATCCTCTCGGTAATCGTCTGTTTTTAATGATAAGGATATGCGCAGTCAGCGAGTGGTTTTGCCTTCTACGAAAGATGCTAAAATCAATAATTTTTGTAAGCGAGCGTATGCTGGAATATGTTTATAGTAACGTAATCCCTGGAGTCCTTTTTAAATCGGCAAAGCTATGGGGTAATTAGTGTTTTATTTTCTTCTCAGAGACGTTAAAATTGAATTATTTTAATCGCTGCAGTTGCTAACATCAGCGATTATCCGCTCATATGTTTTTTTTTTATAAACAGGCTAAAACAGCAGATCTTAAAATGTTATATCATTTTGAGTACAGTGAACGCCGCTTAATTCGGTCACGTTGGTTCCAGCTATTTTGACCGAAATAGACGCTGAACGTCAAAAACAAGCTAAAAATTGACCTTACAAACATAATTTGCTCTGTTTTAAAAATACATATATTTAATTGTACGTATACGTGTTTGTTTTAACATATTTTTAAAATTGTATATATTTTTTTTTTCAAAAATGTAAGTAGTGTTTGATGTGGCATGTTTGCTGCAGCGGTTGAAATTTAATTTTCTAAAATGCGCAGAAAATCCATACGAGTACAACCGCTAATGCTTTAATTGGTTACATGTACGCATGCGCGTAGTCCAAACGTGTTCATGCTTGTACGAAAGCTGCTCAAACTTGTTTCGCGCGTTTGCGTTATGTAAACATGAGGGGGAAATGATCAAATTATGTGATAGGTAACCGGATTAAGCGTCTTTTTTCATACAGGACAGCATATGAAAAAATCCGTTCTGAAGGTTTTGATCGAAGAGATTTCAGCGAGGGATTGATGTGGAGTTGACTTGGAAACGTGCATGTATTTCGAGGCCCAATAAAGAAATTAACGTTTTAATGATCCTCTTTTTTGCAGCTTCGTTGCTTCGAGAGCTCCGTCATTCTAACGTTGTCACATTGCACGACATCATCCATACCAAAGAAACACTAACTTTTGTCTTCGAATTTGTGGTTAGTATATACAGTACAGTAATTGTCGCCTTTCTGCTATCGATGCTTTAATCGCAACTCGACCACTCTCATAATTCCGTTGTGCGCACAAAGTGGCTTTTTACGTTCGTTGTTGTCATTATCTCGTGGGCTGAAAATTGCCTAGAACTCATTTTCTAAAGTGGCAAAAGTGCCTTTTCAGATGTACGTTTAAATTGATACTACACGCATCCGTAACAAAGCCACGATAACCACAGACTGAAAATGAGATGGGGCAGTTTGCAGAAAGCTGCTTTGTCTTATCAAACTTAATACCTTACGTTTATCCTGCATAATGAGGTTGCTGGGGCATCGAAAATGAGTTTACCCTCCTTTTATTTTGCAGAATACGGACCTCAGTCAATATTTAGAGAAACATGGAGGGGGATTGCATCCTCGAAATGTTAAAGTACGTTATTTTTATTTTATCCTAATAAAACACACGGTAAAAATTGTCGGAAGCTAAACTGAACCGACTCGGCCACTAGCTCTTAAACGAGCGTGCAGAATTAAATTTGCATTAGCATCAACGATTTCTTAAAGAGATTCTAGCAGTCATTGAGCGTGACTTAATTTGGTAATCGAGCTAATTGTAGTTTTTAAAATACTACAGGTACATGTACAGACGGATTTGTGATGTTTTTATACGCAGCTACTTGTCGGTGATATATTACAGGTGTCCCCCGGACCCGGAAAAGTCAGGGAAGAATTACTTATTTTTACAAAGTTAGGGAAGAATGACTTATTTTGAAAAAGTCAGGGCAGGTCAACGTATTAATGTTGTCACGATCCAAAATTAATGCTTCTAAGTGTTTTTCTCAAGACCCATTTACAAACTTTTTTAAATTATATCCCAGTAAAAATTTGCAAAATTGTCAACAATTTCAGAGGAAAAATTTGCTAAATTTTCAGCAGTTTCCGAGGACACATTTGCAAAATTTTCAACCTTTTCCAAGGACATAATTGACGCAAATTTTAACCTATTCCGACAATAAATATATATATTTTTTTTTGATTCGCAATACAAATTTGGGAAAGTTTCCAAGGACACATTTGAAAAATTGTCCACGTTTTCAAAGCCCAAATTGACACAATTTTAAGACTTTCCGTAATATAAATCTGCGAGATTTGCAACCTTTTCCAGCATAAATTTGCAAAATGTTCAACTATTTTCGTAAGATGGTTGTGTTTTAATAAAAATAAATATCATAAACTTCAATTGGAATGATATCAGAAATAGTAATAACATTTTACCAAAATCGTGTCGGAATTTTTATATTGCAAATGATATCAAGCGTCCTTCTGCAGTACAAAAATTAAATCGCATTATTTGCACGCTCAAAAAAGATTTGCGGTAGCACACCTTATGATGATGGACTAATAAGTTTTCTCACGCACATCGGGTGGGCATATTTTTATTGATTTAGCCGCTTCTAGCACGATATGCAAAATTGGTTTTGGAATTGAAAATTCCTCCATCAGGAGTATCGAACCAAATGCTCGCAATCGTGTACTTTACATCTTGTACCATGAGTTATATCGATTATAGGAATAACTTTGCACGTCGTGGAAGAAATTGCCACCAGTGCAATATATATATAGCGTACAATTTTTTATTCCTTATGTTAATCCCGATGCCGCTGATGAATCTACGATTCAATTTTACGAAAAAGATCGACACGACATGTTGCTAATGATCACCACAATACAGTGGGTGCTTCAAATAGTCATCATAGTTGATAGGCTTTGCCTTTGTTTCACAAATTGCTGACATTACCGTGTAGGGCATTTGTTATATTTCGCATTTCTTATCTTCCTATTAGTGAAATTTCTTGAATTTTTCAGCATTATGCTCCTAGAGATACATGTAATGCCGCGTGGAGCTTTTAAGGAATTTTACCTTTTGTCAAGTGTCGTTTTCAATACATCATGCCAATCCTGTTATTCATTTTGCCAGAATGTGTCTTGGCAGTTTCCTTTGTGATGCCATGCCACTATTTGGTTTTTCCAGAAAGTTGGGCTAATAACTCACGTGATATTGCACAGTTGAGAAATATTGCTCCTTTTTTCACCGAATTTTTCATTCTCCGTTTTACAAAGAGAATTGAGCTATTTTTGTTAGCTTCTCACAGAAAGCGTCGCCTGTAGAACATATTTTGGGGCGCTATTTCAACATTTTTCTAAAAATAAGTTAGGAAAATCACAATATCGGTGCGCCTAAAAATCGACCCTCAAGTTGTTATGGTAAAATGTTATTAAGATACGTATTTTAGGATAATATTCCAATTGAAGCTTACGATCTTTTTTTCAAAACACTATACCATCTTACCAAAATTTTAGAAAACCGCCTTTGAAAAATTTGTGCTTGGAAAACGTGAAAAACTTGTGAACTCCTGGAATTCCTATTATTCATCTATTAATCTCGCATTTTGTAATAATTTGTATTAAGAAAAATGTTGTTCCCCATAATATTTTGAGCTTAAATCAACTCGTAAATAATACGTCATTATGCAGTCATTTCGAAAATTATACGCCTTGTCTACTGTAAGTGGATATGATTTCCACAGATCCTGAAAGGATGAATTTTTAATATAGTCCATTTATCTTTTCGTTTTGAAAGGGTGCACAAATTGCATACCAAATCATCTTCTCAAATTTTAAACGTTTATTTACTATACTTTCATTAGAGAACATTATTTTGACACGAGCATGCTTACAATTTCTGAAGTTAAATTCTTATAAAGACTCTGTACATTGTATTCTTTCCGAAATTCCTCATATACACAATTCGTAGGCAATATATTCATCTGCTTGTCAATAGTTCACGTTAATGCGAGGCCAATTTCCCGCAATTTTCACATACTGTACATGTAACTGAAAGGAAAAGCCCGTTCCGTTGATGCTACACATCAATGGAGGTTGGAAGGCAACAATTCTTGCATTAATATGGCAATTTCTGCTACACCCTGGGGAGCAGTTGCACTTAGCAGGAAATGGAAAACTGCTCTCATTCACTGATTACCTTTATGCGTGAGCACGGCTCTCGTTTTTAAACTCAAATTTTCCTATTACTGGAGACCCTTGAGAAATCTCACGAATCTGTAGTGGGAAGGCATTATCCATTACGTGAGGGGCCGACATTATTAAAAAAAAAAGGCAATTCTTGATTGTCTAGTGGCGTGCCTGAACAGCTTTGCTTTTCATCAATAGGGAAGGATTGTTACGTGGAATTTAAAATATTTGCTTAAGAAAAATTTATTGACAAACTATAATCCGCCATAAGTAGCTTCATTTATTGGGAATCTGTTAATTGATAGCTCGTGTTTTATGAAACTTGGATTTGTCTAAAATAGTTCAATATTAATTTCTCTTAATTTCCTTGCAGCTATTTTTGTTCCAGTTGCTCCGGGGCCTTGCATATATTCACTATAGACGTGTGTTGCATAGGTAGGTATTAGCATAAATTAAATGGGTACTATAAAGATATATGCATTTCCTATTCAAAATCTTTTTTAACTAATGTCCATTCAAATATTTCTGTCATTTCAGAGATTTGAAACCACAAAACCTTCTGATTAGCGAAATTGGAGAACTAAAGCTTGCCGATTTTGGTACGTTAAGACATACACAGTTTTTATGAAAATGCCAGGAACCTTTTCAAGCTTGATTTCTGAATTGTGTAAAATTTTCTCAATAATTTCAATAAACTCGAACGCTTAGGTTACCATGTTATGATAAAAAAAATTGTAATTTTCTAGGACTAGCGAGGGCCAAGTCCGTCCCTAGCCGCACTTATTCTCACGAAGTTGTTACCCTTTGGTATCGGCCTCCGGATGTATTACTCGGTTCAACCGACTATTCCACCTCGTTGGACATGTGGTACGTGCATCGAAGTATTATTTCAAATTAAAATGTATGAAATACTTTTGGATCGGGATGGCTTATCTATTTTTCTTCTTTTGAATGTAGGGGTGTTGGATGCATTTTTGTAGAAATGATAACTGGCATTGCAACATTTCCAGGAGTGAAAGATTCTTCCGATCAACTTGATAAAATATGGAAGGTAGAAATTATCCCATTAACAGCATTGCTTAATTTCTGAGTAGAATACTTTCTTCATAATATTTTTTACGGCTTTTAAGGTCTTGGGTACACCCACCGAGGAAACGTGGGAAGGAGTTAGTCGACTACCAAACTACAAATCTGGTAATTGTTATATTTTAGGACATGCCGTGGGATTCAAATCGGAATTCCATCAGTAAATTTTCTCCCAGAATAGCCATCTTCTAAAAAGAAATGTGGGCACATCCAAATGGGACAAGTTTCTTAAAAAGATTAACTGTAATAAAATGGCTGAATGGTCTTTCATAATAATTTGATTCTCTTTCAGGTAAATTTGGCAAATATAAGCCCCAGCGCTTAGCAGCAGCCTTTCCTAAACTCGCTGATATTCCTAATGCAGAAAATATGGCTAGTCAGCTATTGCAAGTGAGTGTCTAGCAAATAAATGCATCGAAATTTGGGTAATGAATCGCAGATGCTTTAATGAATGTTGTATTGTGTATCAAAAGCTTCAACCCGTGAATAGAATTATGGCCAAGTGTGCCATGAGACATCAGTATTTCTCTGACCTTCCATCCAAAATCCACGACTTGCCTGAACGTAAGTTTTGTAATTTTGAAACTGAAACAATGCTTTTGGCATATTCTCATAGTTCGTTGTCTTAATTTATATTTGCAGAAGTGTCTATTTACAATGTGCCTGGCTGTAAATTAATGCCCGAAATGCACAATTATCCAATCTCTGTGATCCGTGCTGCAGCCAAACTACGAGAGAGAATGTAGAAGCTTCCATACCAGTCTCCACAAGACACAAAGTGTACATAGGCCTAATCATTAATCAGTTGTCTACCTTCATTGTTTTGATAAGTGAAGGCCCTGTCTTTCACGGATGTTAATTTTTGGTAAGTTTAGGTAATCAACAAGGGCGAGATTTATTCTAGGATTTAACGATTACTGCCGATCGTTTTACAACGTGGTGGGATTTTCACCACTTTTTACTTGAAAATACTCCTTGAAACAATTCATCCTAGATGAATTATACCCGATTACAGTGTTACTTGATCGAATTTTACACATTGTCTTTTGCGGGCGAGTGATCCAACTACAGTATATCTCCCTCCCTAGTCTCAAATTTTTGAACTTTCATTTTTACAGGCTTGTTTAGATAATGAGTGTCGAAAGAATCGTTTGCACACATTCGCAAAATTCATTAGTTTGGGAGGTGCACGGGAATTTGGTTTGAGGTGGTTATACGAATACCCCCTTTCCAATTAAAATCGTCTTGCTTTCTGCCAAGCTGTGGCATAGCACTGTTTTATGTCAGCATAAATGTAATTCCATCACAATTAGTGTTAAGGAATTAATAAGGCATCATAGTGGGTAGTTTGACATGCTATGGTTATCATAGCATTCCTCGGTCGGCATTCCATATTTCATAGCGTTGTTCATGGATAGTGAGTTAAATTCCAGCGATGTGTTTGCATGCGATGGTGATCTGACATGAAATTGATTGGCAAATACTCATTCTAAAACTTAAAGAAATAGTGTTGATGCATCGCTTTCTGATTACTTGTCAGTAAATAATGCATTTACTGTACAGGCAAGCCCCTCTGACATATAAGTACTCACAAGTAATGCCTGTGCATTCGTAAATGCGGGGTCTGCCTGTATATCATGATCATCAGAATAACCTTGCCATTAAATGATTTATTTTGAGCGTGGTCAAGCCAATGTCTTGGTAACTAGTTATAAACTAGGCTAGGACCATCTTTATGCTAACTAGATTTCGTTTTTGTCCTATAAGGAATAAGTGCTAGAAAACATCAGCTTGTTTGGAAGCTAAAGGTGACTGTAGGTATACTGAGTTGAAATAGTGAAAAAAGAAAATTTGTAAAAATTCTTAAAATTGTTGTTGCCCATTGAAGGAAACTGAAAACAATACACCATTTGCCTGCATTTACATATATAATGAATTTAAAGAAAGCTAAATGTCATTGGCATGACCGCCTCAAAATGTGTAACTTAGACGATGTTGCTCAGTTGCATTGTATGTTAATGTTGTAATTAAATTTGGATGCCAGTGAAACGCACGTCTAAAATGTACTGGTACAGTAGAAGATTTTAATTGTTACCAGTGTTTAGGGTTTGTTGCAGCGCCTCTTGTCAGAATTGTAATACCTGAGGTGTGACAAAACAGTAATCGCCAGTTTTATTCCCTGATAAGAGTAAATCTCAACACCATTTATTTAATAGGGTTCCCCCAGACCTGTAGAAGTCAGGGAAGAATGACTTTTTTTTTGGAAAAAGTCAGGAAAATTCAACGTAGTCAGGGCCCATTTGGAAAATTTTCCACGTTTTCTGAGGACAAAATTGCAAAAATTTTCGACGTTTTCAGAGTAGAAATTTGGAAAGTTGTCCGCGTTTTCCGAAGACAAATTTGCTAAACTTTCTACATTTTCCGGATATAAAATTGTCAAGTTTTCAAAATTTATTCATGCAAATTTGTTTTTTATTTTTTTAATTTTTCTATTTTAATTTTCAAAATGTCATTAGTAAATCTTGAAAAATATTTTCCAGTGTCGATTTTGGAAAAAATGTCAATTTTTGACATTATCATTGCATGGTCAGGAAAATTTTTTAAAACCTGGAAAAGTCAGGGAAGTTGAAAACGAAATTTCTGGCGGAACCCTGACATTACTGAGAATACTCCACATAATCAACTTGATCCAATCAAATTTTATTTGCACTTTTGATCGGTGTTGAAAGTTGACAACACAGTTTAACATTTGTCGATCGAATCAATATTCTGAGAAAACGGGCCCATTGGTTTTGTCAGTCCTCTTGAGCACACTTTTAAAAATGACGTTGTTGCATTGAAGCAACCACTGTAAACTTATGTATGGTTGTCTCGATGTGTATCAGATATGTAGTTTACGACATTGGATCTCCAAAGGAATGAATTAAGAACGGTCTGGATAAATTGTGTTTTGAACCCAACGGATCAAATTGAAACTCTTTAAAACAGTCCACTGACTTGTATATATATATGTCATTTTTGTACAGAAAATGTGTGTAATGAATTATTTGTATAGATGTAATTGATAATTAATGAGAGAATAAAAAAGGTAAGATGACTTCTTGTGTTTTTAATGAGTTAGTAAAGAAATATAATGAAGTTCAATCTGGGGTTAAGTTCTGGTCTTGAGTTCATCATTTTAATCGAGGAACCATTGTGTTATATAAAGTTGCTCATTTGCTCATCATACTCCAAAGGTAAACTACAATTGTATTACTTTTCCACATGTTTTATCATCTTGTTGTGCATTGAACATGACTTTCTCGCTCCTTTTTATAGAATACACACATAATAGGGTGCCGAATGTGCATCATTAGTTTCCATGGGAATGCGTATTGCACAAAATAAATGCACAATTATCTGAAAATGGTAAGTTAATAAGAATAACGTAATAATTATGCCACTTGATATAAACGAACCATAAAATTGAAGTCATTCACGCGGTAGTTGTGAATTAGCAATTTTTAATGCGTGCTAAGGCATAGATACTAATACTGTATTACGCATATCTTAATTAACTTAATGACAACTCTTTTTTTTATCCTGTGTGGTCAATTGTTTTGATACAGATAACTATTTTGTGCGAAATTATAGGAATGCCAAATGTTGCGAACTATTATTTGTATCTCACCCTAAAAATTAAAACATTATGGGCTGTGACTCACGGTATTCTCAACACAAATTCTTTGAATCACATTTTACTTTTAAATTGATTCCTAATTTTGAGAGACATTAACTGTTATTAAAGTGAACACCCATCCCAAGAAATTTTTCATAAAAATGTTTTCGCCCTAGTAAATTTAGCCACATTTCAATATTATGTAGCGGTAAAATTATGAGCATAATCACATTCTTTGATTATCCATTCTATTTATTCCATATTTAAATCCAATTTTGAAACATGTAGCTTAAAAGCAAATTTTAATTGAAAAAGTACTGTTTTTTTCCCAAAGTTTATTTTTTAAGTATTTTTTACAATTAAGTTAAACATATTTTCTGAAAGGTAGTGCAATTAACTTGCAAAATGTAATAGAAATTTAGAAATGTCACATGAATGTGATTATCAAAAATAATGTATATCTGCAGCATGTATTTTAAGAATTACTTGGTTAACATGTTTTTCCGTACTTTTCCATACATTCGCATATACACAAAAGTAACCGGAAGCATGGCCCCCACAAGAGGTTGGGGGGGGGGAGGGAAGGAGGGGACTGACAGGGCTCTAGATTGGCCCAGGATAAGGGGGGCACGCCAAAGATTCTGGCTTGAGGGCCCACTTGCGGATCGGCACTGGAAGTCATGTTAAGAAGGGTTTTAACCCTTTCAAGTAAATCCGAATTCAATTGCAAGATGCCATCGAAAGCAATGTTAAATTAGTGTTCTCAATTAAAATCATCGAACCAGAAAGGGTTAATTAACCCATATGGATATGATATGTAAAAAGTAGAATTCCACACACACATACTTTACAGTTAACACCTGCATTTAAAATAGTTGGCAATTTTTTGAACTTTTCGAAAGTTTACAAAGTCATCAGCAATGCACCAGTTCCGCTTCCAACTTTTTTTTATATTTTCGGAGTAAAAAACAATTCCGGAAAACCGAGGAGTCATCGAGAAATTTAAAAAAAAACACTATTTTCTTCGCTGTCTCGACCGCAGCGCAACACGGATGAAACGAAAATAGAATTTTTGGCATCTGCTGAATGTTCTCAATGGTTAACTCACATTTCACAACGATGTAGAGTTGCTGGCTGCACGTCGAGTCGGATCGCAACAAAGTTTCTGCCCTACTTTCTATTCGAGTCATAAGCCTTGACCACTCTTAATATGGCGATGCGTGCCGGCTAATTTATAAAAAAAAAAGGAGGATGGAAATGAGATGGAAATATAACCGAGAAAAATACCACGAGATGAACATTCCGAAAGTTTTGGAAACATTCGAATAGATGTTCGAAAAGAAGAACGACCACAATGCACCGCGCCACCTGACGTCATCGCAACATGGCGGCCGTTGGCGGAATTTGAATCTGTGAAAAGTGGAATCAAAAAGTGATTGGATTTTGACGCGTAATAACCTGGATAGATTCGCTCGTGTCCGTGCGGAGGTTGCGGAGTGGAGAATAGATTCGAAGTGGCGTTTCAAAATGGGTCGTCAATCAACGCGAACGTCTAATTAAGGGTAGGCTTTTCATCCTATCTCATTAGCATGGATTTCAGTGTCAGACTTCCGAATGGCGCCCTAAAATGGAATTCTCAGCCGGTGTTCTAGACAGTCCCAGACTCAGACAGTTACATGTACAGTAGGTGATAACTTAATCCGTAATTTATTTTACTAATTTTGACTGCGTTATGTGACATAGAGCAAAGGTGCAATTATATATAGCGACGTGTCATGATGTTGTCGGTGCGGTGGTTAATTGAGACAGTTACTGTAGGTTAAAAACTTTACAGTAAATTGGTCCGTAAATTGCTAATTTTGACTGCATGTTCACACTAGTTAATATGACATAGAGCGAAAGCGCAATTAATACTCGTGATCATGACAAAGCGTGCCTTAATTGTATAGGGTAGACTATAGTTGGAAACTTAATTTTGAGATGTTACTGCCACATGTGCCCAGATGTCACTTATGCCATTGACATTACATCCAAAAATGTCGCATCATTCGCTTTCGTTACAGTTCAACCTTATACGATCATTTGAAATGACTATTTTTGATTAGAAACACTTATCTGCGTATTGTAATGACTTTTCGCGATCATTCCGCGCATGCGCGTGGAGTACAGATGGCCAATATTAATGACTCGATTAATGATGGGGGAACCTACATGGTCAGTACTGTTGACAGGATTAATGATGAGCACAATCTATATACATGTGTAGTCATTATTATAAACGGCGGTATATCCACAACCACGACCCTAATTACCAAACCACGCCCCAGTAATGATGCCAAAATCTGAATTTTCATCGTTACTGCCCATCATTCCACATCTTTTCACCCTACACGATCTTTCTTAATTATACAATCTCAGAAGGTCATGACAGTTTTAATTAACGTGTAGTTCGCTCTAGGGAATCTGTCACCGAATGAACTTGTATATCGACGTCACGTAGCTAGGACGATGATAAACATGATACATGTATACAGTACATGTACATGTAGGATGTTCATCCTTTCAATCGTTACGACATGTCAGGCTGTGTGGTCCCCATCAGACACTAGTCGAGACTAAAACTTCATTTAGGTTTTAAACGAACACTTTTAGCGTGATTTATGAAAGTGGTGCGAAATGGTGTTGCTCGATCCTTTTAATGCAGCTGGATTTGACTTTCCAAAAAAGCTTTCCATGTTGGGGGGTCAAAGTTTAAATGACGCGGTTTACGAGTTCGCGGACGTGTAATGTGACTTCAGAGTTAAAAAATGAAAACAAAATTTAAGAAGGTCAAAAACAGAATTGTTTAGCTTTGAAACTTATATTCTACATAAAAAATTGGCGCTGAAGCCCAATTCGATAAACGAAGGACTGTTAGGTAAAAAAAATGTGAAATGTCATTGCCTGGTGGTGTCTATTGCAAAATTTGGAAGACAATACAACTTTTAAGCTCGAATTTAAAGTTAGAAAAACTTTAGTCGAATAATATTGTTCTTGGTGAATTTGATGACTTAGTTTATTATAATGCATGTACTGCAGGGTTCCCCCAGACCTGGAAAACCTGAAAGAATTATTTATTTAAAAAATGGCAGGGAAATTCAACGTATCGATGTTGTCACGATTTAAACGTAATGCTTCTACGTGGTTAGCTCAGGGCACATTTACAAACATTTCCATTTCAAACTAACCATTATTAAATTTTTCAAAATAATCAATATTTTCCTGTGTCGATTTTGCCAAATCGTCGATAACATTGGCATACGTTAATTTTGACATTGTCTTGGTCAGGGAAATTTGTTTAAAAATGTGAAAGTCAGGGAAATTGAATATGAATTTTCTGGGGGGGAACCCTGTACTATAGTATAGGTACTTTAACAGTTTACTGCTGTAGGATTGAGGTAGAATGATAGTAAATACATGGTAAATGACCGATGATCTCTGTTATGACTGAAAATTGGACACGAACTGCGGCGCCCACGTGCGTTTGTTTGTTTAATGAGGAGTAAAGATGCCCGAAATATAATTTCTTTTAATTGAGCAATTAATTATGATCTTTAGTCGATGGTGGTTCTGCGGAGGTTGTTGTCATAACCTTCAACGAGAAACCAATGATGAAATGGATTTCAGATAGTCTTCTGATGGTAGGCCAGATTGCTCATCCTCCTGTTTGATTCCCTGGTTAAGTAAGATGATGGAGGATTTTAATCCATGGCATTAATTCATTTCGCTTAACACCGTATAATGTCCGATCGCACGCTGCGTTTCGTCACCTTCTGGACATTCCTTAATAACCGACAGTTTCGGATATGTGCAAATTGCGGCAGAGTCACGGCCTAACCCACATTTTTTTTTTTTTTTTAATATAAATCACGCCGGAAAAAGTGCTGAACGGGTCGTTGAACACACGAAAAAATGATTTTTTAGCTTTTTTTTCTTCATTTCCCATCTGGGCAAGGCTACGTGCGGATACGGATTAGTTGGGGTTAGATGGATTTGCCGGGGTGCAGATAAGGTTGTCCAGATGCATAAGGTCTCTCCCAGCCAAATGCAATTTCCACTTGATTAAACACCTCGCACAAAGAAACGTTTCTTCGCACGCATAAACGGGCGCAAAATGGTCTCACAAGCTATAGCATATTGAGTTGGGTTTTTTTTTTTCGTGGAAATCTATATTTTTGTCTTTTTTTCAACAAGATTGCAAAGTCGAGCGCATCCACTATGCATTTCCGGGTGTGGTGTCTTATCTGGGCCTACCCGGAGCGTGTGTGCCATACGGACCTACTTGTTAAATTCAGACACCTTGCCTCTCGACGGCCCACATGGCCTTCTAATTTCGGAAATTGTTTACACGTGTGCCCCGTACTGCACTGGCGTGACCAACTTACAGTATGAATTTTGGCAGAGTTTGGCGGCCTAATGTTTGGCAGGCGCTTGAATGGCCTTTGGCATGCACGCTGTCCCAGGCAATTCTTTCATTGACCTGCTTACGCCAGTCGTCGTATTTTACACTTTTTAGGTACATGAATATTAGTTCTGTACTTTCTGAACTCGTGATCTCGGGGAGCTTAATTTCTTCAGAATCGCTACATTAAATACTTGACTATAGCTATGTACGTCTCCATGTACGGAGGATCATCCGATGAGAGATTTCAACAACCAAAACGTGGGTTTTTCTAAAGTTTGTATATCTGGACAGGAAGAACCATTCATGAAGTGTAACGAAAAATTCCGGTTTTGTATTTGGCTGTTTTGTCAGAATGTTTATTTTTACCGACTAAAAGGTGTAAATCGTTATGAAATCTATTCGATAATCAAAAACTATTCACCTGGGTAACACACTTGTCGTGTTTTAAATTTACGTTATGATTAAAAAAAGACGTCCCGAAAGGTCAATCTTTTAGTTTTCTACAAACTTTTCCAAAATGTTTGACTCATATGCACAGTATAACCTATATACGGTATGAGGCGTGTTCATTAAGTTTCCGCAATTATTACTGTATTTTTTAAAAAAAAAAAAAAAAAACGACGGTGTGGATTTCTATGAAATTTGGTAGAGAAATCCACGTAAACGTCATCTATTATTATAAAAAAAATCCATTTTGGGAGATCCGCTCCTAGACCGAACGTTCGGACATTACTCGGACCTTAAACATACATGTATGTCACGAATTTCTGCTCCTGAAATGCCTTCAAAAGTTTTAGAACAAAACCGCTGCTGATCGAGCCTTGATCCTCTGAGTCCATCTTTGCTCTCCAATAATTTGAAGCACCTGCAATTTTTAAAACGTATATTTTAATGTTGAAAACGTTCAGGAATGATGGAAGAATTTTTCCAACAAATTTCATTAAAATCCATACTGCCGTTTTTTTTTGTTTTGTTTTTTTAATTATTGCGGAAACTTAAAGAAACATTTCTCGTACTATTTCGTTTAAGAACATTAATATTAAGAAAATTTCTCAACAGTATGTATCCATGTCTAATGTGCCAAATTTGACTCACTTGCAAGTAAGCCTAAGCAATACGGTATTATATGTACTGTATTTATTAGCTTCAAACTTTGGCTACTTGATCTAGCATCAAGATCAATTTCCATAGATATTTCTCGTAAATTCGTTGAACCGTTACGTTTAATTCAATGACTCTGGTACGAAGTGCAACTCGTATTTCTTATTGCTAAAGATTGTCCTTTTATTTTCGAAGTTCAATTTGAATTTTATCGTGGCCTTGCCGCTATAAACTGTTCATACGTAGTGTCCCTTGACAGTCATATTTTAAATTCATCTTGACCTTTCGTGATAATGCGTATACCCATCACAGCTGTGCATACGCTATATCTACAAGGATTTAGTACACGTGTATATTTTTATGATATACCCCGCATCGCCACGCTCAACGTTAACTGACAGGAAAATGCACAGTCAGTGCTCACTGAACCAAATTGGTGATACGTCAGTGAAGATGCTCATCCGTTATATTTAGCTCATGGAAAACTTTAAATCTATTTAAGTCGGGATAACAGAACTTTCCTATATTGCTCTTATGATAACTTATCATTTGGTTCTTTGCCAAAACGGCAATGTGCAAAGTGTAAATCAAATGGTAAAATGAGTTTGTTCAAATGCAGTTAACGTACATGTATATATGGTGTATATTGTTTGAGGACACACACATGTATCGCAGTTTTTTTCTTTTCAGTTTTTCAGTAATTCTGAAGCGATTTATCAAACCTTTTGATTATTTTGAATGGTGATAAACTATATACAACTTTAGAAAGTTTTAAAGCAATCGTTCAAATAAATCAAACTTAAGCGTGAATAACTTTGTTTCTCCCAAATCACTGTATATATTTACATGTAGATAGATATGAGGGTGTTCATTTAGTTTCCGCAATCATTTATTAAAAAAGAAATGGCGGTATGGATTTTAATGAAATTTGGTGAAAAAATTCTTCCATCATACCTGAACATAGTTCCACATTAAAATATATATACTGTACGTTTCAAAAATTACACATGGTTAAAATTGGAAAGTAAAGATGGAGTCTGAGTGGACTCAGATTCCAAAGACTTTGGAGTTAGCAAGGTGGGCGAATGGTTAGCATTCTCGCCTCGCATTCGGTAGACACGGGTTCGATTCCCTACGTGTCGGCTATCTTTGATTGTGATTTTTCGTGGTTTCCCACAATCCCTCCTGGCGAATACTGGGATAGTTCCTATAACAAATCGTCCATGACTGTCTTACTTTCCCATCCCACCCTCCTCGTTAAGGTTCCAAATACCGGAAATATAATTTCATTTTGATGTTAGAATCCATCATTTTTGAAGACTGCTTACTTTAACTTAATTTGCATAATGATCTCCCCTGCCAAATGGTGTTATGTATACTGACTGTATGGTAAAGAATTGAATTCAGTTGACTCCGAGGAGACATGGCTCAGTAGCGGTTTTTTTTTGTTTTTTGTTTAAAAAAAACACCTTTTGAAGGCATTTCAGGAGCAGAAACATGAAATGTGTAATGCCCGAGTAATGTCCAAGCGTGCAAGTTGAGAAATGGACAGACAAGTGTGAAAGACGTTGAGTTTCTCAAATAAATGCCGAAAACTTAAACGTTTTTTGAAAGAGGCATACCTCGCTGCCAGAATGATGGGGGAAATGTATCTCCCAAAATAGGATTTTTTTAAAATAATAGATGACGTTTACGTGTATTTCTCTTCCAAATTTCTTTAAAATCCATACCGGTTTTTTTGTTTGTTATTTTTGAATGATTGCGGGAACCTAATGAACGCCTCTCGTATATTTTGGATAAAAGCTTACTAAAAAGTGGTTTTGGGCGGAAAAGTTTGAGTAATTTTTGAACAATCATCTCGGATCACGGGAATCGTCAAGATTTCCTGTTTTCTTTCAATGATTTCACGCGCTCTCCATTGTCCATCAGACGGAAAAGTGAATTCAGTTTTTAAGTGGATCAACTTTCCAAGGGTATACTACAAGTGTATATACTCCGCAGGGTTCCCAGAACTCTCGTTTAATAAGGTTTTACTCCCATTTCTGCAAAAATATTTCCGTATACACGAATGCGTTTCGATGGGACACAAGCGCTATTTATAACGCTTCGTCCCGTTAAAAATAACCTAACACCCTTTCTAATATTTTTAGCAATATTCGAGCATAGAAGGCTTATTGAAGGAAATCCTACGGATACCTAACTGGAAGTTGAAACTTATATAATTTCGGCTTGCCATGGCGTAGAAAACCGCTGGCAAGAGTTCAAGATGCATCTTTACTTATTGGCAAGTATGTCACGGCTGTGAATTCCACCTCGGTGACTATTACAGTCGAACTCGGATAAGTGAAACCCGCTGAAATGAGAAAAAAAACTGATAATTGAAACAAAGGGTCAAACCCCGGAACTTTTGCCCAATGTTTTGCGTGTTAAACGAAACCGGATAAGTGAAAACTGCTAAAATGAAAACCCGGCGGACGAGTGAACATTTTTAGCGAGCCTGAGGTGCAACTTTTGTATTCAGTTATACACGGATAAGTGAAAATCTGGTCTTTCAATATAAAACATATATGCTCGCAGTGAGTAGGCCTACATGTATACTATATACAACAGTCGTCTCGCGTTTTTGCTCTTCCCATTAAATTCTATAGTGGTAACCTCTTGGTACGATCCTAATGTTTAGAAACTACATGTATTTCAACTTATCGGATTATTCGTACGATGTAAAAATTGACTTTTTCGTTGTAAAAACTTTGTTCAATCGCAGTAACTGCTACTTGTTTAAGAGACTTAAGATATTAAGCTATCCCATACTTGGTTGCTATAAGCATAAACTGAGCTAAAACAAAGCGCTAGCTTCTATGCAAAATCCGCATACGTGAAAAACCGGATAAGTGCAAGTCAATTTTCCTTGCCCGGACTGGTTTTCACTTATCCGAGTTCGTCTGTATAGAGGCTTCCCGAGGCACAGACGTCATATTTGGCCAAGAAGTTGAAGCAACTTGTAGTTTGCTGGAATTTATGTTGGCGCTATCCCTGTGATTTCTCCGTCGACACGATGAGACTGTGCCCCGACGGGATGGTTCGATGAACCTCCCCCAAAACTCTGGCTGTGGAACAAAGCCAATGCCTTGCACTCTTTTTAGCCGCTACGTTTTTGGGAGGTAGAATTTAGTTAATTTTTTTTTACCTCGGAGTGGGGCCATTAAACAAAAAACAAGGTGATAAGTCTAACGTGGGGATTGAACCCAGTTTGCAGACTGTTGCCACATCGCGGTTGTACGACTTCCAGCATTCTGTTTTTAGTGTGCTAGACTTAGTATACGATGACAAGACAATGGCAGCCACCACATTTTTGCTCCCATTCCGTTCGTTGCTTTTTGTAATCAGTACGTTAATTTCGTTGCCAAAGCGCTTCGTACTCGTCAGCCGTCACTGCATCCTATGTTTTCAACATCATTCCATCCTGGCATCCCATACTATCCTCATGTCCACAATTTAATTCCAGTCATGCACAAACCTAACATTCCGAACCAAACTTCCAAATCTCTCCGATGATGTTTACTGATGATGCTCATGGATCTCAGCGTCCGACATGCGCGCCTCCAATTAATCCATCATTTTCTTGCTTCAAATAAAATTTTAACCGCAAATATACATGTACTGTATATCATGACATTACAGTGAAAGCTATATAGCCGTTTAAATCGATCCCGATGAGTCCAGAGATTTTGACCGAAATAAGCGGTGAATGTCAAAAAAACATGTATGTAAATACATGCATGTTGTATTTACATATTTTTAAAATTATATTTTGTTAAAAAAAAGTTGTAAACAGTGTTTGATGTTGCCTGTTTGCTGCAATGGCTGAAATTTCATTTACTAACTTACTCAGAAAATCCATACAAGTACAGTCGCTGATGCATTAGATGCTTTCTGCACGCATGCGCGTTGTTAAAACGTGTCCGCGCTTGTACGAAAACTGCTCAAACTTGTTCCGCGCGTTTGCATTATGTAGACACGTGGACAATTTTCATCGAATTATGCGATGAGACGACCGGATTAAGCGACTTAATCCGAATGTGAATGTGAATTCTGAATGTTTTGATCGAATAAAATGGCTGACCGAATTAAGCGTGACAGAATTAAAGAGGCTTTCACTGTAGTTGAAAATTTAGTTAATTGCAACAACACGATACATGCATGTCTCAGCGCGTGGCAATTACAATAGACTATCGTACATGAATATGGTTTTTAAATGCAGAACTTACCATAACACTTTAATGTGTATAGCATTCCTCGTAAATTTAATAAGAAATTTGCATTAAGCTCAGGAATGCGTTCGAAAATTTTCGAGGTAGTAGATCCTCTTAAAAACGCCGGCTAAATTTCCTTTACCATTAACTCAATGAACAACTCAGCTGTTAGGTTTTATAAATGAACGTACAGTGCTGCTAATTTCAAAGTATCTATCTTCGTGATTTCGAACTTCCAATTCAAGTTACTTTTCTAAAAAATCTTGGTAAAAGAGCGCAATTAGTATTAAATTTGGGCGCACCTTGACACTTTGTTTTCCTAAGAATCATATAAAACGATACCGAATATGGCTTTTGAGCGTGTCTACATAAACGCCCTCGTATTTATTTGCATCTATTTAGAATACGTTTTATTTTATGTTTACCCCCCAACAAATGAATTGAATTAATAACAACTCGAGTGGTATGCCAGCGAAACCGTCGAATTTCACCGTTGAATACAAAGGAGTAAAAATACAAACACATTTTAGTGCATCTTGCAGTCATGTCCGCCCTCCTTAGATTGCAAGTTACTGTATAACAACTCAGTGTATGTCTATTTCTGGGAATGGGAGTTATACTTATTCAAAACCGGCCGTTGCCCCACTATTTAATTTAGTTCCGTTTGCACCAACCTATACAATATTTAATGGGACTTAAAAGGTAAGTACTTTTCGGCTCGTACTATAAATAAATGGCCTTTATTGACACTATAACGTTAAACGTCATTTCAATTACTGTTGTTGGTGCAACTCGCCATGATGAATTAATGGCCGGTAATTAGGAATTACTAATGTTTTCCAAGCTTGCATGACGGTTATGGTTGTAATTTTGATTATGGTTGTAATTGTAAGTTAATTTTAAATTAAGCGGAGGAAAGTTTTATTTTCGTCATCCACTGTACATGTAAAAAGTTTAAAAAATATTTTGCTCGACATATCTTTTTTGCGTAAGAACAGGGTTCTCCCAGACCTGGAAAACCTGAAAAAGTCAGGGAACTTGAAAATGTCTGGTAAAGTCAGGAAAGAATTACTTATTTTAAAAAATTCGGGGAAGTTTAACGTATTAATGTTGTCACAGTCCAAAATTAATGCTTCCACGTGGTTAGCTCATGACCCAATTGCAAAATAAAAAATTTTACGAGTACAAATTTGCAAACTGTTCACCAATTTCAGAGGACAAGTTTGTACAATTTTCAACAATTTTCGCGGACAAATTTTCAAAATCTCAACCTTTTCAAGAGTACAAATTTTCAAAATCTCAACCTTTTCAAAGTACAAGTTTTCAAAAGTTTTTCATGCTAATTTTGTAAAAATGCTAACATTGTTCTTTGTTAGTTTTGAAAAAATTTCAAAATTGTCATTAGTAAATTTTGCGAAACATTGAATATTGTCCCGTGTCGATTTTGCCAAATTGTGGATAACATTGGCATCTATAGGGCAATTTTGACATTAATTGTCATTGGTCAGGGAAAGTTCGTTTAAAAACCTAGAAAAGTCAAGGAAGTTGAAACCCCCGAAGACATGATGGCATAGTCTACGAGTAAAACATTTTCACGTTTTTAGAGGACACTTTTCAATTGATTTTTGAATAGTTCTCCAAGGGTATGACGTTCGACGTCCATCGTTTTTCCTCCTCGCGTTTTCGGGCATTCCGACGACCTTCTTTTTATGTAATTGCAAATTAACGATGGCCTCAATTTAATACGCGTCGTTACCTTATAAGGTTCAGCGTTAAACCCGTGACTCATTTTCGGAGATAAACGAAATGGCGTTGTTGGGATTTTTAAATAAAACTAATAAGCGTCCGAAGTGGCATTTTTGGACGGAATGCATATAAAAGAAATGGAAAAATGCTTCCTATAATATTCCCTCCAAGAAGCTTCAAAGGAACTTTTAGTTGCTGACTGTAGGGTACTGAGTTGAATTGAATTGAATTGAACTTCGCATCAAATCTGTACATGTTTCATGCGTACATGTATGTGACAGAGGTGAGCGTCACCGTTCCTCGAGTCCTCGCTGTACAGAACACCGTGTAGGTGTCAGCACATGTATCTATACGCGCTGCCCGTAAACCAGACTTAACCGTCGTCGTCGCCATAATAATAAAAAAAATAAACAATTTAAGCGTAATTCGATGAAACAAAAGTAAAAAACATCGTTAGGCATTTCCTGCACCGCCCCCTTCGCGGGCCTGTAATTTGCAGGAGAGGTGACGCGCTGAACACACACGAGTTTGCACACAATATACTGTAATTCAATGATTGCCCTTCCAAATGTTACGTGTATATTATAGCTGCTTTTAGAATGGAAGTCTCTATACAGGACATGGGCGTTGCCATTGGAGCGAGAGTTCGAGCAAATACAATCGCGGGCTGGATTATAACGCAACAATTGCGATGAAACGAACAAAATAAAAAAGAAAGGAAAAAAAAAACACGAAATTACCCGGCCCCGGTCGAAGTTAAAATAACGCGAGAATGGAAATTAATCCAGTACATGTACCAGGAATATGGCGCGTTTCATTTTGGATTTAGAGAATAACTATACCAGCATCACGTGGATTACACTCTAGGGCGGCTCTGCACAGTATCTGCTCCCCAGCCCCAGGTAAAATTCATAGAGTTCAACTTAAATTAGGCAGTCGTCTGTTACTGTAAATATGGCCTCGTTAAGACGATTCGCAAGTAACGTAGTTCGTTATATCGGAAATTTCATCGAAGTTCGGATGAAATCCGACCACACGTATATTTATGAATGGGAAGTTGTTGCAATTTTTATCGGTGAATTCCCCAGCATTCGCGCTATGTTACGCGTTAAAACGAACTTTAGACAATACGTTTCATATTATCTTATTGTTAAAGTTAAAAAGTAAGTTTTAAAGTAACGAACTTAAGGCAATATGTTTTCACGTAACATAGCGCGAATGCTGAATTTAGGATATTTTCCAAGTTTTCCCAAGTATTCAAATTTGCAAGATTTTCCACGCTTTTCCCCGAAGACAAATTTGAAAAATTTCCAACAGTTTTTGAGGACAAATGTTTTTTCGAGGATGATGTTTATTTTGGAGATTTTCAGAATTTTTCCTATGTTAATTTTGAAAAATTTTCAAAATTGACATTAGTAAATTTTGCAAATTTATTAAACATTGGCATCTGTCAGTTTTGTCGTTAGCCAGGGAAATTTGTTTAAAAATCAGGGAAAAGTCAGGAAAGTTGAATAGGAAATTTCTGGGAAACCCTAAAATACCTATACACCAGGTGAACACAAAGTCTTTAGCCCTCCAAATAACATTTACACCTTTAAAGGTATGAAAATTCTGTATGTGCACTTTACTAGGAAATCATGGGTGATCTATCCATTCATGGTATTAAATGTTACTCAAGACCAGTTTTTGAATGAAATCTAAACTAATTTTTGAACCCTAACACCTAGGACATAATATCAAATTAGGAAAAGGAATATCATGGTTTGTTTGTATGTATTCAACTTGTTTCGTTTTTATTGGCAATTATTTGAAGTTGCTACAATGTTTTGAAAACAGGGGCAAACACCTATTTCCAGCTGCTCTGCAGCACACCGGTGCATGAAGGTCGCTTCACAACAGTACCAGTATGCTAAAGTGCAGCAAGCAATTGGCATTTGTACCTATTTTCAAAACATTGTAGCAACTTCAAATAAATGCCAATGAAGGCTAAACTATATAGTTGAATACATGCAAACAAACCATGCTCTTCGTTTTCCTAATTTGACAATTTGGCATAGGTGTTACGGTTCCAACATATAGTTTCGATTTCGTTCAAAAAATGGTCTTGGGTAACATTTAATACCATCAACGGATAGAGCACCCATGACTTCCTTTTCAAGTGTACACACAGAATGTTCATACCTTTAATATTGTAAATGTTATTTGGGAAAGGAAGGGAGGATTAAAGACTTTGTGTTCACCCGGTATACTGTTTATGATCTTTCATCGGATGGCTAAAACATGGGATATGTACCAATATACTTACTGCACACGGGTGTCTTGACTCGTTTTCATATCGTTAATTTTCTTGAATTAGAGCCAAAAGGCTTCAAAATCTGACAGCAAACCTTGACACGAGGCGTTGCGGCTCCCAAGGTGGCAGCCAAGGAGACGCAGGAAAGAGTTTTATGCGTCTCCTTGGCTGCCATGATTGTTCCGAAACGCCTCGTACCAAGGTTGTGGCGTCAGACTGATGCGGAGTTATGTTCCCATCGGGGTGACCCCGCCGTAGATGGCGCTCGGCGAATATATCGTACTTTATTATGTATAGTCAAGTTAAAAGAAATGTACATACTCGAATTCCATTATTGTGAGACATGGAGGAAGCCTTTGAAACTTTCCAGGATGCGGTATATTGATCCAGTGTTTATCCGCGTATCGAATCATCCGTAGTGACCTGACCTTCGCACAGGTAACCTAATTATTTGGCATCATGCGGTGCGTTTCCATTCCGTGTGCTGCTCTTGAAGAGCGGATTGTCGGAATAGGAAAACTCACTGGAAAAGCTCAAGGTCCCGAATAAAACTCAGCCGCGGCGCTGAAAAGAATAAACAATTGTTAACTGGGCTTTCGCCAGCTCGTAGATATCAGGCAACACGTTAGAGTGGATGAAATAGATTAATGAAGAGTTCAAGGGTTAGGTCAGTGGCAAAAAAAACAAGGATTCCTTTCCTGCGCCTATATCTACGAGCATCTCAAGTTTTTGCCGAAAATGACAAATTGTACTAGCTAACATTAGTTTTCTACAATTCTGAGCGCGATGAAAGTAAGAAATTCTTCAAGGTCTCGATGCAGGGTTTCCCAGGACTTGGAAAACCTGGAGAACCTGAAACAATCAAGGAACTTGAAAATAGTTTGAAAAAGTCGGGGAATTTGAAAATAGCTTGGAAAGCCAGAGAATTTGAAAATATCTGGGAAAAAAATCAGGGAGATTGAATATATCTGGAAAAGTCGAAGAACTTGAAAATATATGGAAAAGTCAAAGAATTTGAAAATAGCTTGGAAAGTTAGGGAACTTGAAAATATCCGGAAACATCAGGGAAGAATAAAATATTTTGAAAAAAAATCATCGGATAAAGTTATAACGTTGCCTGCAGTCAGCCCAAAATTAACGACGCCACATGGTTAGCTGCATGCAGAGACCATATTTAAAATTTGTCGAGGACAAAATTTTCAACAGTTTTCTAGGGCAAATTTGCAAAACTTTCAGTTTCCTGAGATCAATTTTGTAATCTTTTAAATTTGATACATTTTCCTATAGTGCACAATTATAAACTTTTCAGCCTATTCCGATATAACTTTGCTAAATTTTCATCTTTTTCCGAGTATAAAATTGCAAACTTTCAACATTTTCCTATGTTAATGTTGAAAAATTTTCAAAATTATCGTTGGTAATTTTTGCATAATATTGACTATTTTCCTGACGAGTTACAAAATCGTTAAAAACATTGGCATACATCGATGGAATTTGTTAAAAAGCATGGAAAAGTCAGGGAAGTTGAATAAGAAATTTCGGTACTTAGGTATTATCCTAGACTACCTCAAAATGCCTAAAAATACCTGAAAATTATTGAATAATTGCGAATTACTGTGACCCTTACCTCGCCAAATAATACAAATTCAGGTTACCATCGAT
>JAQGAO010000895.1:0-28414 GCA_034697705.1 Ommatoiulus sabulosus | reverse complement strand
AAACTAACTTCCGGTAGAGTCGGATTCTCCTTCACAAATACCCCTTGGAATTGCGCGTTAAACATGGTAGCCATTGCAAAGTTGTCCGTCGTCAGGTTTCCATCTGCATCCACTAACGCCGAGATTATGTTGCCTCCCTCCCATGCTGACATCCTTAGACCTCACTAGCTGCTACTGGCAGATTCCCATAGACAAGGAAAGCCAGAGGTATTTCGCAACGGCCACCCCGTTTGGTACATTCTGTTACACCAGGATGCCAATGGGGGCTAGAAATTTGGCCGCCCACTGCCAGAGGAAAGTGGAACTGATACTCACTGACATTCCGGGGGTTATCATCGTCATATATCAGGATGACTTACTCATCGCAAGCGAAACCTTGGACGAACACCTGGCACACGTACAAGCAGTGTTCACGCGATTAATCAATCACAGGTTCGCGCTGAAGCGGCCAAAATGCCACTTCTTCACTGACAGGGTAACATTTTTGGGGCACATCATAACCCCAGAAGGAGTATCGGCCAACCCGGAAAAGGTTGAAGCCATCCTTTGCATGCCTTTTCCCAAAGACACACACCAGGTTATGTCCTTTATGGCATCCTGCAAGTGGTTTTCGAAATTCATTCCATATTTCTCCGACATTGCCGCACCGATAAACAACTTGCTCAAGAAGGGGGTAGAGTTTAACTTTGACGAAACTTGCCAGAATGCATTCAACCAGCTTAAACAGCGATTGTGCACCGCGCCGGTCTTGGCCCAGCCGAACTTCGAACACAGTTTTCGAATCTATACAGATGCAAGCCAGGATGCCATGGGGGCGGTATTGGCCCAGGGGGACGAAGGGGAGATCAGCGTCATCTAATATGCCTCCAAAACCTTCAACCCTGCGCAAAGGCACTACTCCACCACCGAAAAGGAAGCATTAGCGGTCATATGGGCCGTGGAGAAGTTCCGGGGGTACATTGATGGTCTGCAAGTGGTAGTACACACTGATCACAGCCCTCTACGATGGCGTATGTCGACACCTCAACCGCAAGGGCGTTTAGCCAGATGGATTTTCAGCGTCCAACAGTACGTATTTTCCATCAAATACATACCGGGACGACTGAACCACCTGGCCGACATGCTATCTCGCCCATTTGAAGTCAGCGAACCCGTGGTCCTCATTCAGGCTTTCCGCATACAGGAAGAGGCCATAACCGAGGAGGAGTTCCGGGACATGCAGAAGGAAGACAACGTTTGTCGCTCTATTCTGACCGCCCTGCTAGCGGGGACGGAAGACTCAGAAATTGAGGCGCGCACATTCACTCACTGCGGATACCTGGTCATCAATAGCACACTATACCGGACGATATTCACGGCCGAGGATGAGGAACCTCGTTTAGTCATTCCAGAGGTGATCAGGTCCAAGCTGATCGTCCACAATCATGATTCAGAGTCAGCGGGCCACCCAGGTGTGGCCGGCACCATGGCTCGCCTACTGGCTAAGTATTACTGGCCTACGTTAAGACGGGATGTCACGAAGCACATCGCCCAATGCCAAAAATGCCAGGCATACAAACCGAAACCTACACTGACTACCACATACATATCCTCACCGCAGGTCAGAGAACGCTTTCATAATGTCGCACTCAATTTAGTCGGTCCGCTGCCATTGTCTTGCAGGGGCAACCGATACATCCTCTCCGCGTGCGACACCACCTCAGGATGGGTGGAACTGTTCGCTAATCCAGACGCGAAGGCATCCACCATAGCAGAAACGGTGATCAACTAAATTTGTTTCCGATTCGGTACACCCCGAACAATTGTCTGCGACAATGGGCCGCAATTCAAGTCCACCGCGCTGGTGCAAACAGCCAAGCTCATCGGTTGCTCCATCCACCATGTGGCAAATTACCACCCACAGGCGAACCCGGTGGAACGTAGACATCGGGAGTTAAAGACGAGGTTGGCCATAGCAGTAGGCACAGAACACCACCGCTGGGAGGAAAAGCTCCCCACGGTCAGGTGGACTCTCAATACAAATGTGAACCAATCCATGGGCACTTCTCCTTTCCATGTCACGTTCGCACGCATGCCGCGGCACCCACTCGATAGCGTGCTCCAATTCTCAAAACAAAGTCAAGATCCCAGGTTAATGGGACTATCCTTCACAGAATTTCTGCAGGACACGGCAAACAACCTGGTTCAGGTCAGGGACAAAATCGAACAAGCCCAGGATGTACGGCGAGCTCGCCACAACGCCAAACCGCCGAAAGCTATTTTTTCGGGTAGGAGACCAGGTATGGCTCAAAAACCATGGCTTGAGCAATGCCAGCAAAGGGGTCACCGCGAAACTCAACCCAAAGCGGGAGGGACCTTACCAGATCACAGCAAAAATAGCACCGACCACATTTGAGATCACGGATGGGTTCAAACAAAAAGTCCTAGGCCAGTTCAATGCCAAGGACATCTCCCACTACACGTCAGAAGAGACCGCGGCCAAAACCGCCATCACCCTGCAAACCTCGGACGAGGAAAGGGAAACACCCATAGAATCCGCAGAGGAAGATGAGGACGAGGAAGCGGCCGAAGGAACGGCCATAACGCACTCGCGTGCGGGCAGACCATATCGTCGCCCACTCAAACTCCAGCAGGTGGAACTCTCCACCTCAGAGCAGCCAACAGCAGAAGCTTGCCGTCTCTTCGGGGACAAGATGGTGGAGGCTTTCCTGACATTTTCGGAGGAATATATAGCCCAGCAGAACATACTGGACGAAGGAGAACGTCGTTTGACGCATGAATTCTTCACGGCCGCCCACTTCAAAAAGTTACACGACCTCAACGAGGCTAACCCTGAGAAACCGAACACGGGCAACACCAAACAATACAAGGTGGCCCGGGCGGCACAATTACTAATCGAGAGAGAATGGCCGCTATGTGCGGCACAGCAATATGAGCTGGTCGCAGACCCTACGTTCTACCACGACCCAGAGCTCCAATCGGACACCGATATCCTGGCAGAGTACGTAGGGCTGGAGCAGTGGCTCCAACTCACAGTCACGGGCAAGAGCAGAGGAGAAAAGAGCAAACCGGCTCCTCCACCTGCTGTACCGACGACGCCCGTTTTATCGGTTCAATATGTCCAGATGCCATGCGAGGTGATTGCAGGGCTAAGCCCCAACCCTACGCCACACACCATTACACAGGAACCACGGGATCACCAGCGTACTGGAGTTGAAGAACTAAGCCCCGACCCTACGCCCATCCACAAATCAAGGGACAGTCAAGCAGAGGTCCACACTGGTTGCGGGCAGTTTTAGCGAGGCTAGGCACCAAATTCAAACAGCGGAGAGCGTTGGCAGAAGCGCCGTTACCGAACATTTCCGCCACCAGGGGGCGCCATGTAACGTCTATGACCATGAGGAGAGCGCCGCTATTTCGCATTCGACTAGTAGCTACCGAGCCAGCCACCACGCTCTCGTCGTACGCGCCTCAGTCAAACATGCAAGGATGGATCCAGTAAACAAACCACCCGACCGACCTGACCAGATTACCGAGATGGATGCCGAATTTACCGACCAGACCCTGAAGACCCCTGACCACCCCGGAGATTCTGACAACGGAACCAAGCACAGCAGAGGTTCACCCTAACGAGAGACCGGCTGAGGTACTCACCGTCGCGGGGGTGATGTCACAAATGCAATCCACCCCTATCACCGGTAGCCGGTTGTTAGACACTAACCACCCTTGGGTAGGAACATCGCCGCTACTTCTACCAGCAGTCCAGGCAGCGACCAGTAGGGTACAAGTCACACCCCGGGTTTTTGAAGAAATCAACGGCGCGACCGACCTGGCGAATGCCCTATTACAGAAACTCTGCCGCGCATCCAGCGCCATGACGGCTGGCTCTCAGGACGGCACTGAGACCATCGCCTCCACCTCCATAGTCAGCAAGCTACACAAGGTCTCGGAGGAGAGAGACGCGGCTCTAATTCTCCTAGAGCAGGAAAGGACCGCCCACGCGGCCACCAAGGATGCCCTGAGTTGGGTAATCAACAAGTACAACGCCATGGCAAGGCGTACTGCGGGGTCAGCCGCTTACATGTAGCCATTGATGCAGAGGAAAAACACCTAGCAGACGCTCACCGCACACCAGATAAACACTCGGTAACCCAGGATATTTTACCAGTCACCCCAGGCAAGTCACTCAGCTCCACCGGGCCAACGCAACCCACGCTGGAATGGTCACCGCAACCCAGCTGCAGTTTCTCCATTCCCACACTGCAGTTGATAGAACCACCGGACAAAGGGGACGACATCTCCAGTTCCAGATTTCGGGTGGTCCAGCCTATTCAGGAGGAGGACACATCACCGGAAGTATCAACCCTGATGATCACCGCATCGTCCATGTCAGAGGAGGATACGAGCCTCGAGTCATCAGCTCCAACAAAAGGTTCCAGGACAGATGAACAGTCACCGCAACAGCAAAAACGAAAGAGGAAGAAGAAGGCTAAATCTAGTCCGTCCACAGCAAAGGTAGCAGAGGAACCACAGAAGATGTTAGGTTTTAAATGCCCCAAGGCGAAATACCTGACCGCGGAGCCAAAGAAAAATAGTCCAAAAGCCAAGGCTGCAAAGACCACCGCGTCCACCAAAACAACCAAGACAAAGCAGGACAAAACGGGCCCGGTCACGAAGAAACAGAAAACATGCAGCTCGGCGGAGGACACAGGGGATGAACCAGCCACCGCGGGGAAACCCACTTCGCGAAAACGGGAAAAATTCCAGATCCGCTTGCCTGACAGTGGTGGTATGCTGTACTGGAACCAGAAATTCTTTGGCTCCCCCCCCCCTCCCCGGCTACAAGCAAGAACAAACCAGCGCTCATCATGGAGTACGACAGGTTCATGGCAGATCATAGGGCGAGACCAATCCATGAATGCTACATCACTCCAATCGCGACGGATCCAGACTACGAGTTCTGGCAGGTTCTCAAAGAGTACCCGACACCAGAGAACGGAGATGAGGCATGCTTCTACTGTGTAGAAGTCAGTAGGAATTGGTCGAGGTGCGTCAACCACTGGGACGGGGCGTACCCAATTCCCCAGCCGCGGCGGATCAAGAAAAATCAGAAGAACGTTGGAACTTTCCGTTTAGAAGAGATGGATGAGACAGACACCGCGGTCTGCCAGATCATGCTGAAAATAGTGGCTAGACCAGACTACAAATAGCCACCGCGGGACCAGTGGTGACCGCTATAATATTCGGATGTGCAGCATATTCAGCCGAGTCGCGGCCAAGGCTGGCCTCAACTAATAAAAAAAAAACATTACTTACCTCCTTACCCGTTGATCCAGGTCAGCTCCCAGTTCCAGTTTTCACCGCAGATTCACCGCAGGCGTTCCAGTTTCACTGCAGTTCCTAAAAAGTCAGTCATCTCAGAGGAAGATCTCGGGATGCCCGTTTCACCATCCTCAATCTGGGGGGGTGTAACGATGCCTAACAACACCAACATGTGGGAAGGCCTAAACTAGGCCTACCGAAGCGGATGTCACCAGAAGCAAGGGACCCCAAGCAGACGTCACTCCCCAAAACCGGATCTACAATCAGACCCCACCAGAGGGAGCAGACATCGCCAGCCAGGGATATAAAAGGACCAGATTTCCCCACCTTCAGCAGTCTAGTGCCAGCCACGACTCAGGAGAGATCAAGCTACTCCCATTATCTGTGATATTTCATTCTTGTACTCAATACGTCTTAAATAAAGATATCCAGCCGCTCACTATTGTAGCGTTGCTTTCAAACACAATTCGTTCCGACTCTCTAAACCTTTATTCAGAAAACTAACCATCTTAGGTCGATCGCCAACGGGGCCGACCTCCTTCTAGTACGGGAACCCCTCGTCCGAGACTCCCCGCGTCCGAGTCTCTACCAGCGGTCTCCCAAGGTGAGCGCCTGCCACCTCACCCGCGGGCAACTTCCCCGCAAGGGCAATTTCGCGGCAATAACTTCCCCGCGAAAGGGATAATAGGCCAGGGAGCTCATACCCTAAAAAGTCCACATTGTGTGCTTAAAATGGTAATATGAATGATGAGATGATGCATTTCCATTTTTTATGATTTCTAATTTTTTGACAACATTCTTATGGTATGTTTTTATTTTTTTGATAATTTAGATAGATGATATGAAACTTTGCACAATATGACTGATCCCAATCTTTATAGAAAATGCAATTTAAAGGTACTGTCATGTCGACGCACTGTCCGTTGTAATAAATTTGTGATGTTACAGACAATTTTATGATCAAAAAATTAGCTCTTAATGAGCCATTTCTCACCTGTAGGTAATTGTCGTTTTTTAATAATAAAGTTGTTATGCCACAACTTATGACTTCTAATTTCTTGACGACATTCTTATCATAAGTTTTCCGTTTTCTGATAATTTAGATGATATGAAACTTAGCACAATATGACTTATCACAATCTTTACAGAAAATGGTAATTTAAAGGTAATGTCAGGATGTGCTAGTCCGTTGTAATAAATTTGTAATGTTAATGACAACTGTATGATCAAAAAATTAGCTTTTAACGAGCCATTTCTTACCTGTAGGTAATTGTCGTTTTTTAATAATAAAGTTGTTATGCCACATTACACATTTCTTATTACAAAATTACTCTTTAGTTACTAGTTATCAATTGTGGATCATTTTATTACTAGAGGAAAATGGTCGACTGGTGACAAGTTACCACGCATTACATAAACATTACAAGAATATTACTTTGAAAAAGGGGTTTTACCAGGTTATTACCACATTCTTATCAGTTTATTATTTGATTTTTCTGTAAGGGTATCGACAAGCATGCCTGGTGGCGAAAATAACCAGGAATGTCTAGTCGATAACAATGTCCGTTAGTGCCAAGATTCAAATCAGGTTCTACTATGTTCAAACGCGTCCCTCGCCTGCAATTTCACGTGTGGATAGATAACTTCAAACCACGTATTGCTGTCAGGAGAAGAAGTCGCCGAACCAAGTAACATTTTTATTTATTGAATTCTTTATTTCTAAAGGGAGATACGCTTGATCGAAGTTTTGCCTACTAGTATGTGCAGGGTGCAGGCCGCACATTCCGAACGACCCACGTGGGGTGGGAGTGGGTGCGAATCGCACCTTAGGAGTCCCCCCTTCAGCTTAATCGTTGGCTTTGAATTACTTGACGTTTTTAATGTCATTATGATACTGGCTACGGTATGAATATTACATTTAATTTTTCTTTAATCAAAGTGTTTCCAAATATTCACTTGCAGGCAATTTTTTTGTTATATAATTTTTTTTTATTTGTATATCGCTTTTTTTTAAAGTTTGACCATATTTATAAATTAAACAATTATTCTACACTGGGGTCGGAATGAGTTTGATATATATATTTTTGGATTTTCAAACTTTTTGAGAATAACTTAAATTGTGAAAGATGTTATCTTCTAAAAAATATTTTAAAGTTACTAATCGATTCATAAACTACTCTCTGAGACTTACACAAAAAACATGAAACTGAAGTTTTATCAAAAATGTTCTAGGGTTTATTACAAACTGAATATTGTCATTGCTGCATCTCAGTAGCTATTTCTGAATCGATGAAAAGCATAATTGCAATGTAGCTCACATAATGCCATCTGATTATAATCAGAATTACTATGAATATTGATGTTCTCCTTTATTAATATCAAATTGTTTTCAAATTAATGATTTGGAATAAAAACTACTCGGACACATTTATTCAAATAATGCAAATCTGCATATTGTATAAAATATTTATTGTACAGTTTAAACATGTGAAAACTGAATTGGACTTTTGAAAACAAGGTAGTTTAATGTAACGCTTCCCCCAGATTCAGCCAAGTTCATCCTTTGCTTTGCCAGTGTTTTTGGGCATCTTCTTGCTGGAGCTATCCTCCAGCTCCTTGGCTTGGTAGTAGTGAGGGGCAACTTCGAGCAGCCATCCATTTTCTATCTCAATAACCTGAAAAATCACAAAACTTTCTGAAGGCTTCACATTGTAATTCAACGAGGCATGAATTTTAAAAAGTTCATTCAATTCATTGGATTTATTGCTTTGAATTAAGTAAACTCTTTAATACGGTTTTGCTATTGACTAACCTGTCTCATAAACTCCTTGGTGGTAAAAACGAGTTCATAATAGATGACCCACCGTGGCAAATCTTCGAACAAACTACTGTTTGGGTGGATCATTACAGTTTGGTTGTGCTTCACCGTTTTATAGTTCCCACATTTCCCCAGATGAGCCGTGTGATAGAAATAACCAGCTGTGATTGCCTGTCACAAGAGCAATTGAAACGTGCATTTAACACAAAATAAACGATTTGTGCATCAGTTATTTATTCCCACAGGATGCTTAGCTAATTTGTACTTTTCTTATGTTAATGGAATTGCCAGGGTTGGAAACCAAGTCCACTTCTATCCGTTCCATCAATCCTTCCAACTGTTCCCGAACATCTCTAGCTCGTTTCATGGACCGATGCTGAATGAAATTTTCGAAGCACCACTGGGTGGAATAGTCAGTTTCAACCCACTGAAAATAAACTGGTGTTAACAATTGGGCTAACCAGACGTTAACAATACATATAGAAAAATACGATTACCAAACAGTGTTTGATCGAACATTATTAGCATGATTTTCCTACCTGGTTATAAACATTCAGCAGAGTAAGATGGTCTCCTCCTTGGTTGAAAAAGTTCTTGCGTGCTGTGTCAGCATGGACAATTTTATCCTTTGGTCGGTAGAAAATAGAATTGTTCACTGACAGCATAGCTGCAATGGTCAGTATTTCATCAGAGCACTTGTATTTTTCTGATGCCAAAATCATTTTTGCAAGCATCGGGTCAACCGGCAATTCAGCCATCCGACGACCCAGTTTGGTCAACTCCCCCTTGTGATTTAAGGCTCCCAAAGCGTAGAGCTGCTCAAGAGCCAGGATCTAAAATTATCACAATTTCTTGATCAGGTCACATGCATTTACAAACGTTTCGTTGGGAAATGAATAAATCCAACTTTTTAGTAATAAACAACTTGCCAATGTTTCATGCGGCGGAGGATCTAAAAAGTCAAAATTGATGAGGTCGTTTATTCCAAGGGATTTAAGTAGCAGCACCACATTTCCCAGATTCACCCTCTGTATTTCTGGAATGGTGTTGTCTTCAAGCTCGTTCTTGAAAGCCCAAGCAGTGTACAAGCGGAAACATTTTCCTGCAGCCACACGCCCTGCCCTTCCGGCACGCTGTATCGCTGCGGCCTTTGAGATGGGAGTGACCACTAGTGATTCCATTCCAGTCCGAGCATTATAGCTGTTCTGCTTGCAGAAACCAGGATCAATAACGTAAATGATCCCATCGATAGTCAGTGACGTTTCCGCAATATTGGTAGCCAGCACAACTTTTCTGGCACCTGGCGGCGTTGGCTCGAATATTTTCGCCTGAAGGTCGGAGGGCAAGTTGGCATAAATAGGCAGGATGACCAGTTCCTTGACTTTTGATCCCAGTTTTCTTGTTCGCTCCTGTAATGTTTAGATTGATGTTTTTAGATGTCTGACGATTTTAAGATCAGAAATGAACCCATATTTGAATTAACTGACCATTAGTAATTCCTGGCAAGTTTCGATCTCTTCTTGACCTGTCAAAAAAACAAGTACATCACCCAGAGGTTGGGTCACGTGGATTTGCAACACGGAGATAACGCAGGCATCAATGTAATCTGCTTCAGGTGCCTGTTAAAACGGTCAGACTCAAATTTAAAGATCCAAGTTTTAAAGTGTGCTTATAATTAAACACACTCCCATTGATGAACAATTGCCAAAAAAAATGAACGTGCATTTCATTCCAAGAAATGCTCCCTAGATACTAGTCTTACCTTGGTGTAATAAATGTCTACTGGAAAGCGACGACCGGGAATTCTTACGATTGGGGCCTCATCAAAAAACTAAGTAGGTTGCAATTACAGTATATAAGCATTAACAGAGGTATTCTTTGTAACTGACAAGGGAGTAATCTGACATTTAATCGTATGATAATACCTACATCAGAGAACCGTTCTGCATCCAATGTAGCGCTGGAGATGAGCAGCTTTAGGTCAGGCCTGAACCGAGCAATGTCTTTAACTAAGCCAAACAGAATGTCGGTGTGTAATGTGCGCTCGTGGGCTTCATCCACGATAATGACGCTGAAATAACACATAAACATTAATCACAAAAGTACCAGGTCACTTGTAGCAGCGTATCATTTATTCCAGTACTTGTATCCAGCTAAATCAGGTTCGCTCAAAAACTCCCTGAGCAACATTCCATCCGTCATGTACTTTATTATGGTACGCTCAGAAGTGCAGTCTTCGAAACGGATGCTGTAACCAACCTGAAACATAATATCAAGAAATTGGTCACGTGTTTAAGTGTTTAAAAAACCTCTAAACTGTTGGCAAAATGTAAATGAATGGTAGATGCATGCTACGCTTACCTCATTACCCAATTTCACTCCCAGTTCTTCTGAAACACGAGCAGCTACACTCATTGCTGCGACTCGTCGTGGTTGGGTACATCCCACTTTTTTGCCATCCTTGGTGTATCCCTAAATTGAAAAGAAGTTATTGATTTTCTATGATAATACTGATTTCAACAGCCAAATTGTGGCTGTTGTAATTAGTCTTTTGATAAATTTCAGTAAAGTATATAGTAGGCCAACTAAGTATTTTTTTTTATTCGGCAAAAAGTTAGGCAGATTAAAATTTAATGTTTATGCACAAAACATATTGACAAATGAACAATCAGGCTTCTGGATCTTTTAAGACTAGAGAAAAACTGCATTGTTTACATAATGGATGAATAAAGCAAAAATAATGCGATTCACATGAAAACTGTATAAGATAATAAAAAACCCGTTAATGCATCAATAGTAAACAAAATTCATAAAATAGTAAAACATTGCTAATGTCATCAATACTTAACTCACCGCTTCGTGCAAATACTGAGGAATTTGTGTAGTTTTCCCCGATCCAGTTTCTCCTTCAATAATGAGAATCTGTGGAATAGCAAAATATTTCGAAGTTACCCTGGAAATTTGTTGGCTGCCTAATTTTCATAGACTTAATAGCCCTGAATGTTGATAGGTTCTGTTGTGCTTACTTGGTGATCTCTAACAGCATTGAGCAGCAACTCCCTGAACGGGTAAATTGGCAGGCTTTTCCTAGTCTCATCAATGCTAAGCTTCTTGATTTCATACTCGGTCATTTGAGGTTCACTGTCCTTCTGTAATGAAATAATTTTGAAAGAATGTCGATGCAGCTGTTTCATTTTTTGTCAATAGTATTTTTCACAAAATATTAAACGATAAAAATTACTTTGTCTTTAATATTGCCTGGCATTTGCAACGTCTGTATGAAATCGATCTGGTCGTCTAGCAGGCCAACATATTCGTATTCCTAATTGGGACATAAACGTTATTAGCACATGTATTAGTGAATTTAAACAAACAATCTTCCAAGCTAGGAATGTCTATCACCTTGGATTTGTTCTTCGATTTGGCATCTCTAGCTCCAAATCTCATTATGGCTGAGCCCATTTGCTCCTCTTCCCATTTCTTCTGTTCGTAGTTGGGACCCTTTTCCTTGTCGTCCACCTCGAGGTACATTTGGCTGGTCTGTTGTTTGCCCCGCTTTTCCTCGGGCATGTAGTAGCGGTCAATCTTTTCCAGCTCACGTGCTTTCTCATGCTCCTTGGCCAGTTGCAGCACTTTTTTCTTGTAATCCAATTCTGCTTTCTCTTTGGATGAAAGCCTATGGAAATTCAGGATTAAGTTAATCAAAGTGAAAAACTGTCAGATCACGCAATTCTTTATTTCCAATTTTGCTTACTTACTTTACATCCACAAATAAATATTCATCATCCAAAATATCACTCTCCAACTCTATCAGCTTGTCGTCTTTACGCTTCTCCAAGTATTTTCTCCTGGAGTCAACCCTGAGTTTTGGCACCATTTTCTTCCTATCTTCTGACTCCAGCTGGAGACGTTTGGCAGCCTCTTCATATGCCTATTTAATAAAAATAATTCCATTTTCTACACCTTTTGTGGTCATGAATGGAGCAACCTCAAAACGATTTTATCTGTAGCATTCGCATTTCTTTCGATGTAACTTAGGTTATAGGCCCTCACATTACCTTTTTTTCCGATCTTGAGACAATATTTCTGGTCTTTTCTTTGTCTTTCTTCTTCAATCTGCTTGTGAACTCATCTCTCTCCTTCAGATCCGTTACACGCTCACGCTCCTGCCTGTCGAACTCATCCTCAGAGTCGCTCTCCTGCTTTATTAACTTCTTCTTTTTTCTTATAGAAAAAATAAAAGTCATAATATAAATATCTTCTTTTTGGTAAAACCTAAATGATGTTTACGTTTATGGTACTCACTCTGGAGCCCTGCCATGGTCGCTCTCATCAGAATCTGATTTAGTGCGCCTCCGAAGCTGTCTTTTTTGCTTTTTTGACTCTTCTTTCTGCGAATGATGAGTGATAATTGAATGCAAGACTTTTTAAAATTTAGACACAATGGCTCGTTTGCTTGGTCAACTTACCTGTGAGGCAGGATTTATTGATAGAGGCGCTTCTTCCTCCTCTTCTGGCAAGAGCTTGTAGCTCTTATTCTTTTCAAGCATGTCCACTATAGCCTTCTCATGAGCCTTGGCTGGATTTACTCTAGGCTGGGCATGTGGCACCTAACCAGAATCAAAGAACCCTTGTTACATTTTCAAGAAAGGATTGTGGATCTATATTCAGTACTACATCCTTAGTTTTGCTGCATATCACAAATACTCATATAATATAAACTCATGTATAATAAATCGACTTTACAATCAACATTAATAAATGCTAGCAAACTTGCGTTACAAGATTAGCGACAATTTTTTAAAATTGTACAGTAATGTTAGCTTGGCTTTCCTAGTTTTCAATCCTAAAGTCAATCCTTGGAAATGGTGAGCATTTTTATGTATTTTTGACACAAATAATGCTTACATGAATTCATGAAATAACTTGCATTCTTTCTTTTTTTTCTCATTGGCATACTGTTTTATGAAACGTGAATATAAATTATATAAACAAAACAATGCAGTTTTTGGGGTCCAACCAATTTACTGCCTTCACTTTCATTTAGTTCATTTCCCTGGTTCGTGCCAAATACAGTGTATTAGACCTAATCCTTACTTTTTCCCAAAGTTCCAATCCAAAACTTTGGAATTTAGCGTCCACGTCGATGACCCCAGTTTCTTTACACCTCTCGATGAAGTCGAAGTGGCTGGTGCTCTTCCTAGCCAAATTGACGAGGTAGTCAGCCACATGTTGGTCACTCATTCCAATAATGTCGTGCAGCTTTTCCTGCACCCATCGCTCGACTTGGGCCATGCTGGCCACCTGTTAGTAAGGATCTTAGATATTATCTGATCAACCTTCGTAATCTAGACTGTCCACTAATTATTTTACCAATCTCTGCATATATCCACCTCTACATGTAGCTTAATTATATTCACAATCTCTATATTTAGACTGTTCACTATTTGGACATGATATACCTACAATTCTATCCAATATATGACCAAACTCTGTGTATCTACATACTGTATATATTAGCTATCATTTGACATGTTTAAACTCAAATGGGCTTGAGCTTGGATGAAAGTAATCGGATTTGCATCATGACTGCACTTTAATTTCGCTGTTTTAAGGTGCCTACTTGGGTGGGGATAACGTTGACAGCCAATCAGACTATATTTAAGATATTTTTTGCGTACTTACGTTTATTATTATTATCCAAAATATAAATGTGGCGTTGAGAAAACGTGTCCTGAACGTTGATTGTTGGAGTACGACTCGTTTAATCGATGGAGGCCACCATTTTGGAAACGTGCTTTCGGTGCGAAAGTAGTACGTTTATGTTAAGGCGCTTTTGGCAAGGAAAGTGGCTTTTAGCAACATTTCTTTCATGATGTTGGCCGCGCCAGATTTAAACTTATTCATACGTAAATTACTAGTACGTTTGTAGACATTTTCCTACGAAGCTTTTATTTTTGGAAAAAAATTTTCACGTGCGCGTTAATTCATATAAAATAGCTCAACGCGATTTTTTATCAGAAAAGAATTAGGTGTTATGATCCTGATATTAGGAAAATATTCTCGATTGTCATAAAATATCGTTTTTTTTAATTTTTGAAAATTTTCCTATAAATAATGATTACCGTATTTTACGGACTATAAGACGCACCTTAATTTTTAAGCAATTTTTTTTTAAAATTTCGATAAGATTAATGTCGAGTATAAGACGCACCTGAATTTTGGAAGCAGTTTTTTGAATAAAAAAGTGCGTCTTATAGTCCGTAAAATACGGTATAGTATCTTGTTATTTATAAGCTACTATATGATTGGGTTAATTTATACTTTTAATTTTCACTACCTGGGTTGCCCCTTGGTCCTGAACTGTTTCATATATTTTGAAAAGTCTGGCAGTAAAGTCATCCACAGCTACGGTACTGAAAAAGTTGAGATTGACCTCAATTTCTACTTTTATGAAATTTTTGGTCATAGTTTTGCTTTAAGAAACAATTACTTTTAATTTACTTATAGTGATTCGTCCAGCAAGGCACGTTTTATTTTTGTAAAGAAATTTTGCCAGAATCCGAACAAGAAATAGTCGTAATATTTTTTTTGCAGTATTAAATTTGTAAATACACATAGAAATTTGCAGTTATGGTTTCTTAAAACGAGACTTTAGCCAGAAAATGTGTACCATATCAGGTGGAATAGATATTAAAAATGTTACTTTTTTAGGCAGTTGGTCAAAAATTCCCGGTCATGAGCTACTCGATGCAATAGTTCATTTAAGGCTGTTTGAACTTTTTTGGCCTTTAGAAATTCGTGATTGGGAAAGGGTGATGGCAGCAAAGTGAGCGGTGCAAACTCTAATCTGTGAATTGGGTCTGCCTCGGACGTGCGCAGCACAACTCCTGAAAAACACACATTTGCCAAATCATGTCCAAATTGCAGCGTCGAAAGATTAAATGTATATGTTTATTCTGGTTTTAATCAACTCATGCCATTGATAAGTGCTGAAAATTAAGTTAACTGAACTAATACATCAAAAGTCGAATTTAAAGAAGCAATTCAGCTACTTTTACTCCAAGATGAAACAAAATGCTTTTCTAGAAATTTGTTTTTATTAATTACATTGCATATATGTTACAAAATTATCCTATAAAACCTTTAAATTTTCCAAAATAATTTTTTTTACTATAAAATGTGTCTTAAAATGTTCTGGCATGACTGCTCTTCAACATCCACAATCTTTATTAAAAAAAACTTAATTGTTGCGATTCAGTAGGGGTACTCAGATTCAAGCTCCACGAATTGCATGTACTTTGGCAGTCAGGATTAAGTCACGTACTGTGCAAAATCGACATGCTAATTAAATTATAATTTCACTCAAGGTTATCGCTGTTTTTAAACCAATTAATGTATTCCTTTTGCACTCGTGACTTAACACGACTACCAAAGTACGATTCGTAAAACAGCATTTGTTTGAGTACCCCAAATTTTTTTTTTTTTTTTTTTCAACAAATGGCCACCAGGTTTTGGCTCGGGTATTCACTGCAGCAAACTGAGCAAATTAATTTGCCCAAAAATATCAATGAAAACGAAAATACGTTAATAAACAAATAATAAGGATTATTATAATTTCTTACCGTGAACTCCAGCCCAATCTTTGGCTTTGGATTCGAGTTCCTCCAAAATGTTTTCACTCAGTGGTAACTTGATACAGGGCTCCATGACCAAGTTCCCGTCCATATATCTTTAGTTTATATAAACCACTGCTGCAACCAGCTGAAAATCACCCTCCCTTATTCGCCCTCATCGCCAAAGGCATCGTTTTATCCTAATGAATAATTGTTTCAACTTGCCAATCAAAACAACCTTCTCTTGAAGCAGACCAATCTTGCAGCATATGCTTCTGGAAGTTGGGATCAGGCTTCTAACATCCGGAATCCCTTTTTATTTCCAAATGTTCCCCTAACAAGATTTGAGTGGCAAATTTAAAATAAATCCTTCGCAACCTGACTTTTTAAAATTTTATCAAGGTGGCTTTCAATAAAATAACATAAGTGAGATCTAATTACCATTAAAACAGCTGATTAAAATGTAAGCAAATTAATATAAATTCATATACTGTTGCAACTAATTAAATATTTTATGAGATAGTTCAAGTTTGCATCATAATTCGTTAAATTAGAATTTCATCAGAAATACATTTCATTGTAAAAGTTCAATAGGTCTATGAACATTGTACATGTACGTGTATGCGCCTTTAATTTTGGGGATAATTATTTCCCACAGTTTTTATCTTGATCAAGGTCAATTTTTAGAGTGAATGGACCAGTCAAGGTCAAATTCGGCGGAATGCTAGGGGGCAGCACCGACGACGTCTGAAAACCATCAGAACGCCATACCTTCGATGCGGCTGTTGGCTGCTTTTGTGAGTTATTTTTATTTTTTAGGGTCTCTTTTAGCAATATTTTTTAAAATCTCGTAATTAAGTAAGACTTTACTGGGCTTCTGAGGAGTTTATTAATTTTTTTTATATAATCTACCTCTATGCACTAAACGTGTATTCGATAAACAAAGCACCGGCCTAGCTCCTTGGACTGAACCGTGCGAAAATGGGAGTCATAAAAGATCGAAGGCCCCAGGGTCGATCGGTTCGAAATTTTAAAAGAAATCATGAAATCATTCCTCATAAAATTGTGGAAACTTGAAAAAAAAATATTTTTTTTTATAATAGGGGCGTTTCGGTAGTTTAAAGAGCATATCCAAAAATGACATTGCACAAATGGACCATTTCGGACCTAGCTTCTTCTAGTATGAAAAGACGAAATAACAAATGGTGAAATGTGGCGCTCTACCTTTTAGACTTCGACCATCGTGTGGTAATGAAGTAGGTTTTCCAAAGCACATTTACAGTACATGTATGATACACTTACTATTGCATAGTTTATTTGACAACAACAACAACAAAATCTTTCACTGAATAAAGAAATTCATTTTAAATTTTAAAAATAATTCTGAAACCAATAAACCAAAAATCAGCAAACTCTAACATAAGAATGTTCAATAATACTATTAATACAGTATAACCAATAAATAATCAATAAACGTTCTGAAGCAGTTAATTTACCTGAGAATAACCAATTTTCATACTGTTCACATACTTTTCATACGTTAGTATGACTCTGCCGTGACTCCCATCCGTAGTGTTAGGTTATAATAATAAAGTTTTATTCCTGAATGGAGACAGGTATAGAATGGATCACTTTTCAGCTCATCACTTACATCTACCCTATGATACAATTATTACAAAAACTAAAAAACTCAATACTGACAGGAGAGATTACATAATGTCACAGTTGAGCCTTCAGAATGTTAGGGTAGCAAAATCCATTAAATTCACTTCACTTATTAAAGTGGGTGTTAAACTCTGATAATGTGGAGGCCATGACCACCCTAGCAGGGAGCAAGTTCCAGATTCTGCCAACTCTAGGTCCAAAAAAGAAGGGCCTACAGTTCTTAGTGGAAGTGTCCCAAAGTAATTGTTTACTGTGGTGCCTGAGCCGGTTTTTTTCTATGTCTTTTCTGCAAAAGTGGGGATCCAGAAAAAAATTAGGTCGTGGTAGAGCTTATAGCAGCATCGTAGATCGATTTTGATTCTCTAGACTTCAAGACTCTCTGACTTTAGTGCGAACAGATGTTGTTTATATGTTAAGTTTCTAAATCCAGGAAGTTTTTTATTGTGAATTTTCTCTGTACTACCTCGACTTATCATTTGTTTTTCATCAATTTCAATCGCACATCAAGTATTTCAGTAACATTTGTTTAGTTTTCAAGGTTTCAGACCATGGCGAACACAACTTTAAAGTACTCGTCACTTTTGTCGCCGTCTGATCCGAAAAATCAACCCGTTGTTATTATCGGCCAAGTAAAGAACTTGTCAAAACTTGGCTACAGTGCGCTCCGGGTTAAGTTGGAACCAAGAGTTTCAAAAGAGGTAAGGACACTTTAGCTAATGATGTGTCTTCCAACTTTATTTTGTACACCAGATTTCGAAAAATAAAACTTCAAATTTATTTTTAATATGGTACAAGGCATACACATGTGACCCGCTCCCGCCCCATTAGTATGCAAGGTCAACAGGGGTCACATTATTGCTGCATGATTGAAACATCACGCGTGATAATTTTGCGGGACGAATAAAATTTGATTAATGGATTTTCAGTCTAATGAAGTGTTTCATGAATAAGACAATCTGGATCAAAAAAAAAACCGCGGTGACACACAGTTGCTCATGAAATTGAAATATTCAATATTTAATAATGTAATTTATACTTAGGACTATGAATTGGCCTTATCTAACTTGCATCCTACACCTACGGACACATGCCCTTTGTATCTAAACTTTGCTCACGTGGCCGCCCTTCCGACCAAATGCAGTCGTCATAATGCACCTTCACGTGCCCATGCTCTCACCAAATTGGTTAAGAACCTTACTGTTGGCACGAACCAGTTTTTCGTGGTAAGTTTCTCCGTTACAAACCTGGAATCATCCGAATTCTCTTTAATGTATATGAATGTCTGATGTTCGTTAATTTTGTAGATTGTTTGTGAGCGAAGTGAAGTATATGCATCCGCATGTGCTGTTGCCCGTGCTTTTCCTTTGTACACGCACAAGTCGGGAGGGCCACCTCCTCAAATCACCGTCTCTGTGGAATTCGCCTTGGTGGGCCCAGGATGTGAAGAGCCTCTCAGTGAACAGGATCTTAAATGCCTTTCGGATGCGGCGTATGGCATACGTTTGGCGGCAAAGATTGTTGATGCCCCTTGCAGCGAAATGCACGTAGATGCCTTTTTGGAAGTGAGTTAATATATACGGCAACAACTGCCTTAAATACAAAACCGTTAAGTAATTTTAACAAATGATCCTAACTAAACTTAATTTTGCAACATCTATTTTAATAATTTAGGAGATAAAGAAAGTGGGTGAAGAGTTGAACATAACTCCCACCATCATACGTGGTCAAGAGTTGGAAAAACGAGGATTTGGAGGTATATTTTTTTTTTTAAGACAAAATAAATTTGTTGAGTGCAAAATCATTTTTCCACTCATACCAATTTTTGTGTGTAGGCATTTGGTCAGTTGGAAGAGCTGCTGAAAGACTTCCTGCTTTGGCAGTTTTAAGTCATTTGCCCGAAGGTGCTCAACAGACAGTAGCCTGGGTCGGCAAAGGAATCGTATATGATACCGGTGGCTTATGCATAAAGGCAAAAGTAGGCGACATGCCGCTATTTATCCTTACTGCGATTATTTTGTCTTGTACAGCTTTATTATGACGAAATATATTTATTTAGCTTTCTTTTCCAGACCTCGATGGTGGGTATGAAACGGGATTGTGGAGGTGCCGCTGGTATCTTAGGCGCCTTTTACGTCGCTGTTAAGCAAGGATTTCGTGATAATTTGCACGCGGTCTTCTGCTTGGCCGAAAATGCTGTGGGGCCAAAATCAACTAGACCCGATGACATTATTACTCTATATTCTGGAAGGCATGTTTTTAAATCAATTTATTTGCCTACATTGTGTGCTTATAAAGTTCAACTGCCTAAATGCCAAGTTTGTTAATAGTAAGGTAGACAATAGTGCAGAAATACTGAAATTTCTTTGCAATAATATGTAATGAATGGTCTATTTGAAATTCCACTGAGCTTTTTTAACCATTGCAAAATTATAGTTATGGTCGCAGGTTTTGGTACTTTCTAATTTTTTGTTAGTCTATCAAACGTGTTGAGGTATCCAAAGCCTAACTTTTGGTCGCTTATTCATGAAACATTTTTAGGACTGTCGAAGTGAATAATACAGACGCAGAGGGTCGACTGGTTTTGGGAGATGGCGTAAGTTTTTCTTTATTAAACTTGGAAGAATTTGATCTTCTCAGTTCTACGCTAGCCTGTAGATGTTGTGGATTTTAAAACTTTTTGAAAAGTATAGTATGTGCAGAAATACCATCACTATTTTGCATTTTCAGGTTGTTTATGCTCAAAAGGATTTGCGTGCCACTGTCATTTTGGATATGTGCACGCTTACTGGTGCCCAAGGAATCGCCACTGGCAAATACCACGCAGCCTTGATAACAAATAATGATGATTGGGAGTTGTCATGCGTGCAAGCTGGCATAAATTCGGGCGACTTGGTCCACCCATTGCCATATTGTCCCGAACTTCATTTTAGCGAATTTGTTAGCTGCCTAGCAGACATGAAGAATTCTGTTGCGGTAATTAATTAAATGTCAGGAACTGGAATGGTGTGTGTTGCGCAAGTTTTACAAGTTTTTAATTTTCCATATTAGGATCGAAGTAATGCTCAACCATCTTGCGCTGCGTTGTTTATTGCTGCACAAATTGGTTTTGATTTCCCTGGAATTTGGCTTCACGTGGACATGGCCTCGCCTGTTCAATGCGTATGTTTATGCGCTCCCTCTGAAATTCGTATTGCGTTTTGATTTTTTATTATTAAATGTGGATTTTTTTGATTTTTAGGGAGAAAGAGCTACAGGTTATGGAGTCGCATTACTTACCAGCCTTTTTGGTAATTCTTCTCTTTCGCCAATGCTTCAGGATGTATCCCCATTTTTGCAAAAGAATGGGCTAGAAGACGAAAGTGCCACTAAAAAAATGAGACTACAGTAGGCCCGTATTTATCCAGGGATTTTTGAGTACAAATTAAAGCATATAAAAATATTTGCATCATAATGTAAACCAATGTTTAAGTCCGCAATCGTGCAGTTTTAATAAAACTTTTTCTTTTAATAATTTAATTGAATTTTCGTGTTCTTGCTATTTAAAAAATTGGGAAGTTTGGTTTCAGCTTAGTCTTGAAATTTAAGTTCCATTATCAAACTACTATAGATTCCTTAATGCTATCGATAATCTAGATGCCCAAACATCCTAACAGTGAATTGGATGCTAAAAAAACCTTACAGGTTGCATATTTTGGCTGACAAAATGGTGACTTTTTCTAGTTTCACTGGATTTTTATAACTGTTAGCTTCTACTATTTTTTGCAGTAATTTAATCATGATCTAAGAATCGCATATTGTAAGTATTGCATTTCGTTATATCAACTTTTTAATTACAGGTATCTCCAATAGAAATGTCAGCTTTTCAAATGAAAATGAAGGTTATTAGTTAATTTAGCAATGACGTGAACATAATTCTGCGAATCTGTATTTGCAGTTATGCGAGTCATAGGAATTTATGGATGAATTTTTATGATCATTTTGAATAGCATCACATATGACAATCATTTGTAATAGGTTCAATGGTTTACTTTTGGATAAAATTAATTGAAAGTACAGTAAAACATCGATTTTATGATCCTCTATTACAAGTGTATATAAAACCTCTGTTATATGACGTGGACCTGCCGACCACACTGTGCGTTTTTTGGCTGGCGCTGGCCTCAACCTTGGGAAAATTAATTAAATACATTAGGGTACCTCGTATGAGGCCTGCTCGGAGCAGTAGTCCAGCTATTTCAACTAAAAAATAAGGGATTTGGCTTTGACAAAAAAAAGAAAGATATTGAAACAGAAGAAGATTCATGATTTTTTCAAACCTGCCAACCAAAAATGATATACATGTACATATAATGGGATAAAATAACTTTGAATACTAAATTCACTTTTCTTTTTTTTTTTTTAATTGGTTATCTATTGTTTTGAATTTCAACCTCGATTCTCTGAAGTTTTCGATTTTATGAAACACCTCTGGCACCAATTAGGTCATAAAATCGAGGTTTTATTGTAGTAGTTATGATTACTTTTGCTGTTATTCATTTAAACTTCCCGCGTAGATGATCTAATCGCATGCTTTGCATCATGGGTAAATGTAACGTGCTGCCACCTTGCTAGAATTCCAATTCTTGCACCACATTGCTGTCGCATTTTGATTTCACTATATTCCGTTCTGCGTTAAAATCATGGCTGTTCGTGCTCAATTTGAAAGTAATAACGAAATTGGCGTATTTTGTAAGTTGACAAATGCGTACTGTTTAGTGGCAATCGGCGGATCTGAGAACTTTTACAGGTATAAAAGCTTGCGTTATACGCTCCTGACTTAACCCTCACGCATGTGCCCATGTATTGTAATGGCAGAAGTTTCAAATAAGCCGTTCGTTTGAAATTATTTTCAGTATTTTTGAAGGAGAATTATCAGAAGTTATTCCAGTGATTCATACATCTGTTGCTGGATGTAGGATAATTGGTCGGTTGGCAGTAGGTACGTATTACTTCAGAATGTTTGTTTCGTCATATTCGTACAGTAGGCGAATGAATCCTCTAAAATTGAGGTTAAATTTACGCTTTCAGGAAATCGCCATGGTCTTCTTGTTCCAAACTCGACAACAGATCAGGAATTGCAACACATACGTAACTCTCTACCAGATACTGTTAAAATTCAAAGGGTCGAAGAGAGGTTATCTGCTTTAGGAAATGTCATTGCTTGCAATGATTATGTAGCTGTGGTTCATCCAGATCTGGACCGAGTAAGCCGCATATATTTGATTTTATGGATGTTGTGTTGCGAGCTGTTTTTTTTATTCCCTTCTTCAACCACAGGAAACTGAAGAAATTTTAGCTGACGTACTCAAAGTAGAAGTATTTCGGCATACGATTGCTGGAAATGTATTAGTTGGGAGTTATTGCAATTTCAGTAATCGAGGTGGACTTGTACGTATATATGTTACGTTCATACGTCCAATGCATTGAATAGTGCTCATCTTTAACTTATTTATTAAATGTTAAAGGTGCATCCTAAAACCTCGATTGAAGATCAAGATGAATTATCGTCCCTTCTTCAAGTGCCATTAGTGGTAAGTCTGAAATACCCATGTTTTGTATTTCTCTCATTGAAGCGCATCTTTAATAATTAAATTGCCTTTTTTCAATAGGCTGGAACAGTAAACAGAGGAAGTGAAATTATTGGCGGTGGCTTAGTTGTCAATGATTGGTGCGCATTTTGTGGCATGAACACCACAAGTACCGAGTTGTCCGTTATTGAGCGTGTATTCCGACTGAACGAAGCTCAACCATCTGCAATCACAACACAAATGCGTGCTTCATTGATTGAAAGGTATATTTACCACATGTTTAATAAAGAACCATCTTTTAGCGAAGACAACTGGAATTTACGTAATTGAGAAAGAATAATTTGGCTCGGTGATATTACTTCAGATTTAAATTTTTATAAGTGTTCATGATTTATGAAACTTGGTGTTTGTGGCAACAAGTTTGAATTAATATTATCTTCACTCGCATAAGTTGAGAATTGCTGCATTCTATTTGGTTTTTAGAAAAAAATAGTTCTGTATGAACTAGACAACACCTAAAATTTAGGGTGTTAACATGTAGCGAAGGTGTATAAACTAGACAACACCTAAAATAAATTCCAGTTTGTTGGTTTGGATCTTTTAGTAACATGTAGCGAAGGAAGATAAAATACATTGAATTTGCAATGTTTTCAAATGTTATTTTAATATTATGTGCGTAATGAATTAATGTTACCTAAGGAACTGTTTCTGATAATAATTTTTTAATATTTTCAGTTTGACATAAGCAGGAAGTGGTGAATATTATTGTACGACTTTCAAGATTTCAACCAAAATCCCATTCCATTTTTAGGAAGCAGTTTGATTGAATTAATTTGGAAGATAACCGCCTTTAATAAAACGTTCACTTTCTTTTCATCGCATTTTTAGAATTTTATTTATAAGTGGTTTGTTTTCGAGTATAACTGTAGATTTTATATATATATATATAAGCAGTTACGTGTTTTTTTTTAAATCTGGCTGTTTTTGGGTTGGTCGCTAGACGGCGCTTGAGGTCACGCACGCCTAGAGACGCACGCCAACTTTTCGAAAACTTCTTTGTTGTTTTTTTGAGCGCCGGAATTTCGAAGCGAATTATGGATGATTTCTATGAAGTAATTGTTTTTTATTATATTATAATCGTTTATTTATCTTTGTTTTAAAGTACGATAAATGTAAAGTGAGCAATGACATGCCTGTTTTTCATTCGTAAATGAACAAAATCCAACTCGCGATTATAACCCTAATTCGGTCGTTAACTTTTGAGCGGGAATTTAGTTCGAATTTAGGCCTAAGTCAGCTTTCGTTTCTTTCATCATTTTTACTATAAACTATTTCAGTTGTAAGCTAATAAGCTCGACTGATATATTATGTAGTCAGCATTATGCTATTAGCTTCGGTAAATTTGCCAAAAAACTAAGAAGCGATGGCATATTCACGTTGCCATTGAGGGGGTGGGGGATTGACGGATTGTTTTTCTGATTGCTCAAAATACACTGTACAGGGTACCCCCTAAGAACCAGGGATGGATTGTCAATGGGGAGTTCAACCTAGGAGGGTTGTACCAATTTTGTGTCAATTTGTTTCACAATGGGGGGCGGGGTTAATTCCCACCCCCACCTCATCCTCCTTTAATTTCCCGCGCCAATGAATCCTCTATAGTCTATATAGGCTACTGTAGACACCGAAAAGCCAGGGAAACTGGGAAATTAAATGATTTTGTTTGAAATCATCATGTATATAATTACCTCATCATTGAGGTAATATTGAGGTTATATTGAATATTATATGATTGAAGCAATTAAGCTTGTTCGGTAATGAATCAGTTAAATTAACAATGAAATTGTCAATTTTAAATTCATTATAAACTTATCAGAACGGAGCCAATGATGCTTCGGCAGGAGACACTGTATAATTATGTTGTCAGTTTTGTAATAATAACAGTGTATCGCCACGTATCTTACCCAAGCTTTGGACAAACAATAGTGAAATATACTTCACTACATACTGGTTGGAAAAAAAAATAAACAAATAGTAGGATGGGATGGGAAAGGTAATGGTCATGGCCGATTTACATGTAAGACAGGAAGTATCCCAGCCGGGATTGGCAGGATTGTAGGCTTCCATGAAAAGCCCAACTCAGGATGGTTGCGGAATCGGGGATCGAGAATGCTACTAATCAGCCACCTTGCTCGATTTTATTTTTAAATTACTGTTTTGGGTGATCAGGGGCATTTTTTTTAAAAAAACGTACTGGAGTAGGGGAAGTTGAAATTTTCACTTTTTGGGGGAACCCTAGCTGTTATAGGAAAGGCGTTATAATTTCGACCATGGTCCCACGTACATCATGAGCCCCATTTGAGTTTCTTAAAGGATGATTTCCTATTCTTATAACTTCATCTTTTTATATCACTAATGTCACAAACTGTTTTCATGAAAGATTGAAGAGATCATTGGATCTCGTACCAACAAAGGCGTCAATCAGTATCTCGTCAGATGGGCAGGATACGATGAATCAGAAGATACGTGGGAACCCGAGAAAACCTTGATTGAGGATTGCCCAGATAAGCTCAAAGCATACCTCGCCAGAATTGGCTTGAAGCGGGTAAAACTAACGATAGACGATAAAGTACCATTTTTATTTTTCAACTTAAATTTATGCTCATTCAGAATCATATTTAGAATGAACTCCCCAACGGAAGATTGAGTGCTACACCTCCAGTAAGGCCAAGCCCGGCGAGTGAAAATGGAATGCAATATAACGTAATATAGTTTGTTTCTGGAAATTTGTTAGCCACACGAATCTGCAAATTCAGGCTCAGTATTTGATTCGTTTATGTTCATATGGATAATTTTTTTATTTTCAGGTAACTACATCTGAGACCCAGCAGATAACCGCCGTGATAGGTGCCACCCAAACGGTACTCAATACACCAATCAGGAAATTTTTTGATGCTTTAGATGTTAAGGAGGAGAATAATCAAAAACTAAATGATTCCTTGGATAGAGAAATAGAGAAGCTGACCTCTACCCATTCCAAGAAAAAGTGTTCGTTCTCAGAAAAATACTTTATTTTGCAGTTTTTTAAAGAGGTTGTACCGCTGTTCATATTATTTTGTGTAGTTTTAACCATGGCTTTTTTGGTGCCATTCTTGCACCAGAATGAGCATAAATGAAAACCACTCTACAGTGCTCAATATTCCAATCAGGAAATTTTTTTATGACTTGCTTGTTAAGGGGAGAAAGCTTACCTCCAAGAAATTCCAAGAAAAAGTGTTCGTTCGCAGAGAAAATATTTTATTTTGCAGTTTTTTAAAGAGGTTGTACCGCTGTTCACATTCTTATTTTGTGTAGTTTTAACTTTGGCTTTCTTGGTGCCATTTTTGCGCCAGAATGAGCATAAATGAAAACCACTCAACGATGCTTAATATTCCAATCAGGAAATTTTTTGATGCCTCCCATGTTGAGGGGATATCTTACATCAGACCATCCAAGAAAAATTGTGTTCGTTCGCAGAAAAATATTTTATTTTGCAGTTTTTTTACCACAAAAGACGGAATACCACAAAACGATTCAGAAATAATGTTCTTTAAGGGTAATATTCGCAATTTCTTGTTGTAAAAAAAGTTTATTATCATGATTACAAAAATAATTAATGTAGCAAAGGGAATTGGTAAATTTTATTTCCCGTTTTGCAGAGAATGTTTTCTACTCTCGTTGGCTGACAGTGTTCAGCATTGAAATATTCATCAAGTTTTTCCTACGATAATAAAAGTTTTCTATTGAATTTTATGTCTACTATATTAGTAAGAGTGTGAAACAAGTTGCTTATTTTACCCGAAGAACTGGAAGGGTCTTTGACAGCTTTTGTTCTCTATTGCCGACACACCATCCTATGCTTACGTGGAAAGACAGATCCTGCGGAGCGTAATTATAGAGTTAGGATTATTATTTCTAGTTTAATTAGTGCATGTAAAGAGTGTAGTCTTCATTTTTTTAACAGCATCAAAGTGGGATTAAGTAACATTTACGATTGGAAATTCAAAAGCATGCTAAACATACGATTAAAAGTTAGTTTAAAAAAAAACATTAAAAAATCATCGATATGCTTACGTCGTAAAATGTTGATAATTTGAACTCTGTTAGGCACTCGTCAATTTCTTTCACAATTTCACGCAGCTGTAAATTCCCTCCACCAACTTGTAGACCGAGAAATGTCCTAACTCCAGCATTTGCAAAACATATTAAAATTTTAATTTTGTACGTGTCATTCGGGATTTTAAACTGATTTTGTTACAATATCATACCTAGATTTTTCTTCATTACTGTAAAATTTCAGCGATTGAAAAGTGAGGAAAAACCTTGAAACAAACGATTGATAGATAAGTGGAAAAACTGAGGAATAAATAATTTGTGCATTAAATAAGAGAATCTATTACAAAACCTTTTAAAATGATGTAATTTATTTTTTAGCGATTGTATAAAGGGCTGTATCCAGTGATGCCTCAAAACTATTGTTTTTGACAGGCTGATGTGAAAGTCATTCGCTCGAACTAATTCTGGAGAAAACGTTAGCAGTTGTTGAACCAAGTCTCCGCAGAAGCTCTCGGAATCAACTAAGAAAAGGTAAGTGTTATTAGAAACTAGATGAGAGGATTATTAAAGAACAATAGACCACACTCATCAACAAAATTTAAGAACTGAATTATGCAGATGCTCTATTCTAAAAATGTGGGTATGCATGTTTCAGTGTTCGTTTATCAAATCGGAGCTCCGAATTCGATTCATCTAACGAACAATCGCTGCTTTCTTACACTGCACGTAGACATAAGTGGTCCAATTGCCTCTCTCGTGAGGAAAAGATCTCACTCTTCCTTGATGGTTCACATAATCATCCGCTATCAAATCGTTTGGTTTCTCTTTAAACATTTCAATTAGCTCGGATGGCAAGGGAAGACGCTTTTCTATTGGAACCGTTATGGGCGATTTATCCACTTCGTGCCGAGCTACCGTTTGCTCATTTGATGAATTTGTACATATTCTTTTTGACATTGTATACACAGCAGAAGTCTTCCTTTTACTAACTGTAGCATCGGTCGTGCCATCGTATTGTCTCGAAGCTTCATCTTCATCACTCGAAGTGTCATATAAACTACCGATTTCAGCAAGTGCACCTATTGGGTAAAGTTTATTAGAATATGGAATTTAAAAATACGGAAATACTGTGACGAGGTGGCTAGAAGTTCACTTGAAAGTCATGCATGCATGCATTAATTTAGTAAAAAAAAAGAAAATTAAGGCAATTATAGTTGCACACATATTCGACTGCTTTTTAACCAGGATTATAAGATATGCAGGGTTGCCAGTTTCTGCAAAGTCAGGAAAAGTCAGGAAAAGTCAGGCAAGAAAAATAATGTCAGGAAAAGTCA
>JAQGAO010000894.1:0-28415 GCA_034697705.1 Ommatoiulus sabulosus | reverse complement strand
GTTCCATTGCACCCCATAAGAAAATATCAGGCGGTGTCAGGTCCGGAGATCTTGCTGGCCATGCAACAGGACCACCGTGACCGATCCACCTGCCAGGAAACCTCTCATTTAGGTACGCTCAGACGTCGAGACCCCCAATGGACCGGGCAGCCGTCATGTTAAAACCACATGTCTTTGTACAAGGCTAACGGAAGGTCCTGAAGCATCTCCTCTAAATCGCGATTATCTCCGTTATTTGACGTCTGCGCCCATAGGTTTCCTATAGTATCTCAAATGACTCCCTTTTGGACCCTCTACACACACATGTACACCTGTACAATGCGGAACTGGACACCCTGTATATTAACAAGCATCATCATCAACCATTGGCACAGTGCCTTGGTAAGTCCGGAGCCAATGAGACTACGATAGCAGATTTCAAGGTATATGAACAATTCTTGGGCGCAATTAGGATTATTTTCTATTGGAACTGATTTACAAATGTGAGACCAACTAGAGGAGGCAGCACCATAAACGCCATAGACTTCCTGTTATCTTAAGAATGCACATCATCCGTTTTCAAAGTTTTCTTTCAAGTTTCAGGTTTTCAAATACAATTTTCACACTTTTGTCTTCCTGTTACCTGCGTTTTGAACTTACCCATGCTTCGTACTGTAAAGCAATCGCCCTTTTCTGTAATATTGAAGGGCAGTGGCAACGGAGCATCTTCAGCAATGCAATGAACCCAGAGACCTTGCCGGAACTTTTCTGCAAGGAGCCAATCGGGACTAGCCAGGCACAAAATCATGAGCAGGAACACAATGAGGCCACAGATGAAGGCAATAACCTGAAAAAGCACATACAAATGTTAATTAACAATGTGCAAGATGGGCTTACAATTGCAGTACATAGGCAATATCGCATTTTCAAGTGCAGCATTAGAAGCAAGTAGTCGTTGGCTCTTCATAGCAAGAAACACCTTAATGAAGCTACCAAATTAGTGCAGAGACACAGCTTCTTCCTATAGAGAATGAAAACTAACATTCTGTGGTCATCAATTATGTATCCACACAGGAGCTAGAAATGAAATAACAAAAATGGAGGCACAAAATGCTGGTGCATTTTACCACTGGCGTTAATATTCCCTCCTTCCTAGGCCTACCTTGAATCATCTTTTATGGTTTGTATCGATTACTTTCCCCCCTTTTCCGAGTGCCATGAACTTAGCTACAAAGCTCGTCCTGACTCGAACTAACAACTTTTAAAGATAATGAAATAACAATGCAGGAAAATATAACAGTAAGTACATCTTTTTCTCCTGTTGCCATAACGAATACATGTACGTGATTTGTCTATTTTTTAGGACTACCAAAATACATTTGACAATCAATAAAGGAAAGGAATAAAGCAGGAGCGGTCGCGAATGTACATACTCATAAAGATACGAGCTCGTAATTGGGGAGAATACAAAATTAACACAGAGGTGTTTTGATTTACCTTCCAATTTGCTTTATTTCTCTTAAGATACATGTAAAAAACTTGTTAATGATTAATGGCCGCGTGTATAGGACCTATATTACCGAAAAGGGACGTTTATATGGAGTTCTACCACTTAAGAGAAACATTTTGTCAAATAGGTAAATTTCAATTTCCAGATATTTTTCTTCAACGAAGTATAAACCTCCTTTTTTAAAAACTGATAATAATTAAAAATGTTAATCAAAACGCCCGTTATCATTACGTCCATTGATATTTTTGTCTATGAGGCTGGGTAATCATTTCGATACATGTGACCAACGGTTTCACAAAAATAATGAAATTCTGCATTTCCAGTTCACAACGCACCAAGCTATCAAACGTCCCTTAACAGATTTTAACGTTTCTGCAAAACTTGATTACCCAAATTGTGATTCAAACCTATAGCCAAAGTGAAGATAACTAGGGCTACATTGTTTAAAATGGTGCACTGGTACCAAAACTTGGGTTTTGCTCAAAATTACACATTTACACTGCTGACAGGCTCAGTGAATTTTGAGGTCATCGGCTCCTGAAGATCGATCGATTTTCAACTAGACGGGTGCTACAACACTGCAAAGGATGAGGCAGTTTTGCATACATTTCAACTTTTCAAAGCTGCGAACGATTTTACAGCAGAAGTGACATTCAAGGCATTTAACTTTTGTGAAAAAATTAGCATTGCAAAACCACGAGTTCGAAGATTACTATTTACATACAGTATTAAAAACGGAGTTTTAGTGTCCTAATTTAGACTGTTTCTCAAATTCGCTGAAAATTGTTTTTGATGTTTCGGACTCGTTTTTAATTGCCACGTGCGTAAATAATTCCACGACAACAAGTTTTCTCCCCAACGGGGAATTAGTTTTTCCGCATTTCGATAAGACAGAAGCATATTTTTTTTAACATTTTCTCCCCGTTTATTTATTTCTATTTACACAAAATGTGTTTATTTATTTCTATAAATAAAATGGAAATTCTTAGTCGTGAATTATCATCGTTGAAACAGGCAACTTTCCCAGTTTTTTCCCGTCAAGTGCAGTCGAAAACCAACAAGAGGGATGGCCATGTCAATGGAGAAAAATCTGATTTCGAAATAACCGCTTTCCAACCCTGAGGGAAAGAATAGCGAGAATTAAGATAAACACGTTTCGCTATTTCACATTTTCACCTCTGAATTTCGCAGCCTGGACTAAGCCAAAAGTACAAGAGCGAAGGGATGACGGGTGATCCAGCCGGAAACAATCCTGACTGCAGTAATTCCCAGCGCGCGTTTTCCCGCCAGCTTGCTTTTAGAGAACCATAATTCACGTTTTTGGATATATTGGAGAAATACGTTTCTGGCTCGGGTAATGTACCCGACGACGTAAAGCAACGCGTGCGTTCGGCTCGAGACCCGGGCTTAAACAAATGGCAGCGGAGGATATCGTGCCGATGACTAATTATTTCGATGATAAATTGGCTGTCGGTGAACCGCTAAGGTAGCACCGCACGCGCGCGGCCAACGTGTTTTACGGATTTTTCCGCAACAACTGAAATGACGAATGTCAGCAACGGAAAAAACCCACGAGGTTGGATAAGCTGCGGATTAACGAGAAATTCCCTACAGTATATATAAAAAACATAATGTACTGCACACAACTAAAAATACACATTCTTTTTCACGAACAAAATTTCCTAATGCATGTATGCATTCTTTTCGCAGTTTTCCCTCTCGGGAACGGGGAATTCCCCCAAACTGGTTGGATTTCATGACCTAATTCCAAGTTGGCAAGGAAAACAAATTTCCTTCACAAACAAAGTTAACACTCTCGCATTAAAATGATTCCGATTTCCCAACGATGTCAATAAGCAAAAAGAAAAGCTTGTTGTTACATGTGCTGTATACAGTGATTTTGATTTGGGATCTCAAACATAGTTCCATTCAGGAAATGGGGGGGGGGGGAGGGAGGGGCTTCGTAAAAACACGAATCGACGGTAGTTAAGTATGCCGAATCTCTACGTCAATATTAGCCCATTTTATTTATTACAGTGAACCCTGTATATATACATTGAATATCTCTGGGACGGTAAAATATGTTCAATGTTGACAGGTGTTCATGTATAGAAAAAATTCGAAAGTATGATTAAATTAAAAAAAATTAATACGTGTATTATAACTACTCTATATCTATTAATAATATTATGATCTTATATTTCATTGCATTTATTTAAAAAACAAGTGAGAAATTAACGACTATACTACCTCTTTGAACGATTATCATAGTTGTATATTCTATGATTGTCTTTTCTGCCATTAATATACTGTAGGCCTTCACTTGAAATTAGGGCATCACATTTGTGAAGGGTAAATAATTTCAACGTCTTTTAAAGCTGAATTATCGTCATCTCGATTAGGAATGAATTCTTCATCTTCAGACTTGTCAAATCTATCATTTCATTAAATTGAACCCTTACATCCTCCTTTCTGCTCTTTAGAGTACAGTATGCAGTATAGGCTACTGTACAGTAATTCAATTACAAAAGGAAATGTCAGGCATTTTAAACACGATATTCATAGTATGTTCACAGAGTTTCAATGTATAGAGGTGTTCAAAGTAGCAGGTTTCACTGTATAAGCTCGGAATTACCACTCATCACCGTTATGGATATATTTACTCTGTACGGATCATGGCAATGAAACAATAGCATGTACTAGTACTGTTACATAAGATATAGCAATCCGCTATAGTTAACCATGGCAAATCCACCTTCAAGTAAGTAAGTAAGGAAGTGTGCGTCTAAGCGGAATCGCTTACAGCTCACCACCCACGCGAGTTGGGAGCCACCGCAGGAGGAACGTCAATTCGGAGGGCATGCTAACTTATTTTAAAGGTATAGATGCAAAGTGCAAAAACATTTGCTCAAATTTCTCAAGCTGGCTTTTCACTACAGGCACGCGCCACGGCCGTCTCGCGCAAATGCTAACCTCTCAATGGTTCTCATAATTTCAAAAAGCACGTGAAATCGGTCGCATCGAGCCTTTGGCGAGGCTAGTATTTTCGAACCTCGGCCGTGGCGCGCACGGTTGTAGATCCGGCTATAACGAAGCGAGGCCACAAGAAAGCGTGATTCGAAGAGAAACTGTTTATATATGGTGCATCCACGCAAGATGCACGGGATTCAAAGGATGGAGGATGAGCGCCAATTGCTGGTGCTTGCATGGGAAAGTGCCTACCTCTCGAGTGCTGGTGAACACCTGGTCCAGGTAGAAGCGGATTATATGAGCATTGTCCTCCTTGGATGCAGAGGATACGAAGACGGACCACACGCCTCCAGTGGGGGGCAATTGCGACTGGGAAGAAGAGGCGGCGGCGGACGAAGACGTTGGCAAATGGTGCGCCGAAGAAGAAGACGACGATGGAGGTGGAGGAAAGTGCTGCTGCTGATGAGGGTGAAGAAGGAGGTGCGGCGGCGGAGGGGGCGGAAATTGATCGCACTCATTGCCGGTCACATCCTCCTCGGGCACGATTTCCAGAGCAGAAACGGCGTGGCTGCCACCGGCGCTCGACACGGAATATTGGAGCATTTTGGGTCTTCTTCCTTGCACATCTTCCGCCGCATCCTGTTCGCGAGCACTACGCGCCGTAGTGCCCCCACCATCAGCCCGCTCAGTGCCCTCAGCAGCATCTTGTCGACCAATGTCGTCTTGGTTGCCATGGGCACCGTTGCCATGGCAAAAGATGGCGGGCGCCCGAAAATCGTTAAGCAGCTTCTCGGCCCTGCCCAAGAGTTGCCTGCCGATGCGCCGCACGGCGCTCCGCACGCTGCGCACGCTCAAGCCGCCGGTTTCCATCGAACCGCCGCGGTACGGTGCGGGATCGCTTTCCGGGATGCGATCCCGGGGGCCATCGTCCCCGTCGGGGTTGCGATCGACGACGACGCCGCATTCCCTCGGGAGCGCGCTGCCTTCCGTTGTGGGTGCCGTTGTGGAATCGAGCGTGGGGAACTACGCCTCCATAACCTGCGCGTCTACTTCCCCCCTAGTCCTCTTTGAAAACTCGATCTCCAACACCAAACGGTAGTTCAAAAACCTTCGGTGGACAACGACAAATCTTGAGGATGACCAGTTTCAAGGCTTCGATGGCATTTCCAAACTCCAATGATAATTTCCGAAATCCTCCGATGGCATTTACAAAACCCTCCTCTTTTCAGCGCCTTCAGAACGCACTTTGAATACCTTTAGATATAATCTCCAGAATCTTTAGATGCAGTTTCCAAAACGCTCTGAAGCTTTTTTTTTTTTCATTAACTTAAATGCAGTTTCGAAGTTGTCAAAGGCCCTCAGAAGCTTAACACATGCCCAAGGCCATTCCAGGTGTCATTTCAAAGAAGACCGTCCATGGATCTTCCTATACAACCACTTCTCCGCGCACAAAAACGGTCCTTCTAGGAGGTCGCTAGCCAATCATCGTACTGGAAAACCACCGCTATTTCCAACGGTAGCGATCTCCAACAATGTTTACCTGGACGGAGACGTCTGCAGGACGCGCGTTCGTTGCTCTTTCAGATTTAAGCCGAGGGCTTCCTGCAGGCAGCGTCGCCGCTCCAACGTCCAGTCCTTCCCCGTCAACGGAAGATTCGCCCGCGCGCACTTCGGAACATACTTCCGTCTCAGTGTAACACATACACTTTCTGCGTGGGAGAGTAACGGCGATATCTACATGGACGGAGCGACAAACTTGTCGGAGAAGAAGACGCTGATCGGAAAGTGCGTCTGGCGCATGCAGAATTCCTTCGACGCCGCGATGCGCGACCACTTCACCCAATACGTTAAAAAATCAAAAAAACAACAACGAGAAGAATATACCGCGGGGGGAAAAAACAAGCTAGTTGGTTTTCCGAACACTCGTGCACGGAGGAATTGCTAACCGCTGCCTTCCAGGCAGTTGCTAGCGCTCATCGCATCGGTGGCAAGTGTCAGCGCGGATGGGGCTGCCCACTGCAAATCCATACCTTTACGAGCGAGCGCTGAACTCTGGCGGCGGAGAATTACAAAATTCGTCGATATAGGCACGCATGCGGCAGCCTGCGTTTTCGACGCTATAAAACCGCGTGTCTGGGCACGCGAGATAACACACCCAAAACGGGAGGCGAATTATAGCCCGTGCATGTTGCAACGGCGTAATGCGCGTCTCGCATGCATTCGTGACGAGCTCTAATTAGGAAATATTAGCAGTGGAAATAACTTAGGATGCAAACAGGCAATGGGACACCTGCGATTTTCGCACCAAACTCGAAAAAAAAATCTCCACACACTCCCTGATTTGCACGAATGAAAACGCGCGTATACATCTACACTGCCATGTATACAGTTTTCTCTGAATGAACGGACATAACCTTGCCTCTCGAAATATTTTACAAAATTGTGTATAGGTTGTTAGAGAGACTTCACGTAAATCGTTCCAGCAGGCATGCAAACACGATTATACTAGTATTTCACTATATGAGCCCAAATAACCTTTCAATTTGCCAGGTTATTACGGCATTGCTTCGTGATGCGTGTCACGAATGAGTTTGTTTTGCTGTTTTGCATATCAGGTTGAACTCTGCGGCCATACAGCCCCTAAGTAAAGACGCGTATATAAAGAATCTTATACTACACTTAATTGGTCGATATCAGGTCTACACTCATCACTACAGTATAACCCACCCGAGCTGAACGAAAATCGACACTGAAATCACCCTAATTGAAAATTGTCAAGAAATCAAGGTTGGAAAAAGATTAAGAACGTTGTTGTTCTTAAAATGTGGGGAAAATACCATTGGGGTTTCAGGCAGAAGCTAATTTACGTATGGCACTTTTGGCACGCGTGAAGTCGCGTGTAATAAAGGAATGCATTGACTGGTTTAAAAACAGTGATAATCTTAAGTGGATTTTTCAAAACCAATTACCGTGTCGATTTTGCACACCTGACTTAACGATTGCCACAATACCATTTGTAAAGCTTCTGTCGGAGTACCCATAACATATAGTTGTTGGTTTGGACGTAGCGATGAACGCATATACTGTATTTCCTCCATTTTAAATGTTGAACAGTATAAAAAAGAGCCCTATGAAATAACGGGCGGGTTAGTTACTTCTGAAGCTTTAATGATGGCATCATTTAGTCATGAAAAAGTTATACAGACATTTACTCGCTCGTATATATAATTTACGTTAACTGGACTGCAGTTTTCACTCCCGAGCAATTTACGTGATGATTACAATAAGTTGCACAGAAATGTCAATTTCAACTTTGTCTGGTGGATAAATCTTTCAAGATCGCAAGACTGATATACAAATTCAAATTGCCACTATATTTTCTTTCAATTGTCGAAAAATTTGACAACTGCTGGATTTTAGGTCCCTACACTTAATAACTACCAGGTTATTATTTCGCAAACGAATCAATGTATATACTGTATATACTTTTATTTCGTTGATGGAATTGTTGGCAAATTTTCAGAAGGGATCGAGGATGTCGGTTCAAAGTTCACGAAACATCGAATGAAGTCACGTCCTTTACGGAGGCCCTATTGAATTATCGAAATGTTAGGGTGATTAAAAAAATATATATATATACAGGGATATACCGTGTAATTTCTTTGATTCGTGCGCATCATGCATGAGCCTTCGATTTTCAGTTTGAAACGGCATTACTGAAGGGAAGTCCAACGCCACAGGAATGTATCAAAATAACCAAAGTTTCGTATACGAGCTTGCACAATGAATGTTAGGATTTCTATACACTAGCTTATTTTGAGAGCTGAGCTAACAATTTCTGTCTGTCTGAAGCAGCACTTTAAAGACGTTATTTTCTCCTTTTTTGCCATTACTTTTCATTCCACATTATGCCCACCTGACATGGCATGTTTTAAGCCGAAATGTCTCGCCGCTCCACTGAGTACAAAGACGCCATGACAATAAAAACAGGCGGCCTAAAGTCTTCATGCTATAGAAAACATTTAGCATTTCATATAAAATAAGCCTGCAGCTTGCTTACACCGTGTAAACAAAATAAAACGCTTACATGTACATGTACATCTATTCGAGATACTGGTTTAGTCGAGGTTTATATGCTAATTTCAGATTGTAAATGGTGCAGCATTCATCATTTCCCAGAATCAAAATATGAACAGAAAAACAAAAACAACCGTCCAACAATATAACATGAATGACAAATGAGGGAATTCTACACCGTGGAAGGAATGCGAGTTTTCAAGCAAAAACAACAACATAATACTTGGGTGCAATTAAACCAAATTCTGCTGTACAACTATAACAAATAAAGCATTCAAATCTAGGGCCGTATATGTATATTCTAGGTCTATGTATTTAATTAAAATATATAGAGATATGTTCAGCAATTTTAGATCGAGTAATAATTAGATTAAACGTTCTTTATTTGAAGATTACGGATTATAAATAACCAATGAAAAGGAGAAAATCGAGTATAGCGACATCGTCGCTGGCTTAACCAACAATACATGCAGTAGGCAAATACTGTAGCTAAGCCGAGTATTATGTATCCAGGGATTTTTTAAAGCCGGGTGAATTTTTATATTGTTTTGAAGTTAAGTTAATTATTTTATCAGCTACTTTGACATTTTTTTATGCATTTTTTTTAAAATTTCTCCTCATCATTTATAAAGCATCGTTTTCCCAATAGACAAAGCTTAAATGTGCATAGGTAAAGAACATCACTGAAATTTTGATCCATTGGCTTGCCTACTCTTGTCTACCACTGGTGGTAACTGAAATCGTTTTTGCCATATACTACAAGCAGAAAATGCTAATTGGCCTCTAAATATCAGGGAAGCCATCTGAGATACAAGAAGCCATAAAGTAATTATTTAATAGTGCATATTTTGTGCTAGACATTTCATGTTCGTTTTGCCGCTCAGTCCATACAACTATCTGAATAATCGGCCAGTTAATCAGACAACTATATATTTGCATATTATTAATTTACTTGAATGAACCGTAATACTTCTTGGACCTTTACATCACCTATTACATCGTTCGCATAATAAGATGGCCTATATATTATTCAACATTTCAAGTGAATTTGTGGAATAATTTATTCCTCTACAACATATGCTAAGTAACAAAGATAATTGTAAAAGACTATGTTGGAATGATGAAACTTGCTATATATTCTTACGGAAAACTGCAGGTCTAATTTATTTGAACAACCACCAAGTTAAACGGGATAATTACAAATTGCATCACTCCTAATACATGTATTTCCCACCATTCCCACAGATGAATGTTTAACAACGCACATTTCATTGAAAACATCAACATCATAACAAATATTCACCTCAGTTAACCAGCGAGTTCTAAGATGTACTCTTAGACAACGCAATATAACGCTTAACCAACAGCATTTTAAGAAATACTCACACACGCTCGAATAAAAGTCATTTTCACGACATTCTAGGGAAAGAAAGAAGAGATAGACAGATCTAATAGATTCAACATCGCGCGCTCATTACAAAGACTATAAAGCGTTTCATTACAAGAAAGCAGATTATTTCCCCCTTAACGATAGGCAAACACGCATTGCTCCAGTGCCATCCAGGTAAGTTCATTCGTCCCATTCCGGGGGAAGAACCTCGTTTCCCTTTTTTTACCATCGTTCGCAGAGGAGAGGAAAAATATCTAAGATAAATTTTATGTGTTTTTATATAATGCCATTAAAATTTTGCGTTACCAGGGAGTGAAATCGATATTCCTGCATAATTCCTATTGGATCAATAAAGTTCACCGTATAGCCGCGCAGATGGCGGCAAAAAAAAAAAAACTCCATCCCAATTAATTAACGCCTTTAATACCTGAACATGCGAAGAAAGTAGGAAATTACGCCGAGTAAATAAATTTAGACGTATAGGCCTAGTCGGCGTTTTAATCGTTGATTAAAAACGCTGCAGCGCATTACGCGCTAAGTGCATGCAGACTCACCTAATTTTATCTGATTGTGGCTTAAAACGATAACGAGCCTTATTAAGTCATGGCTGCTGAGAACGAAAACCGTGCGTGGAAAACGGAAAAATGGAGAAAAACAACGCCTAAAAGGCGAAAATTAGACGATCTCGACGCGAGAAGCTAAAAGGCACCGAGAAATATTTTCTCTTCGGTATAGACAGAAAGAAAAGCGAAGAGTCTAGTCTACCTATCTTCGGCATAGATCTTCATGTCAGGGCTAAGTTAGCAAATAAAAAGCAAACAACCAAATCGATTTATTTGGCAACACCACGTTTACCGTGCTCCTATTTTTTTTTATTTCATAAAAGATCAATTTCGTTTGCCGTCATAGCAGCTCGGGCCAGGAGATAGGATGGCACAAAAAGCACGCGTAGTTTTCTTTTATAAAATTGTAGACAAAAATAATACTGATAAGGAACGAGATTCCTGCGCAACAAAATTTATATCGATATAAGAAACGAGACTCAGTTTGCTTCACGTGATGTCTTGGTCAGGACACGCCCTTCTAAAGTCACGGCATCACACTGGAGGAAACAAGAGAAGCTTCTTGTTGCTAATTGTTGTCACTTGTTTCTGGAAACAAACTTATGTAAGAACATAAGTGGAGAACAGTGGTACGAGAGCACAGTGTGGACGTACCTTTAGAGTAAGGGGATGATTTACTACGTTTAATACAAAGTGCCAACACCAGAGAAAACCTTGAACAATATTCACAGAAACTGGCATAGATATTCTAAGAAATTGTTACATTTTCGAAAGCCACATGTTTACAATAGAGGTATTTGGCGGCAATTGAAAAATGGAACATGAATCAAATCAAGTTTCGAATTACGTCCAGGTATCAATTCAATTCTTTACCCTGCAGTCAGTACATTGTACCATTTGCATGGGGGATCATTATACAGATTAAGTCAGACAAAGCAGTCTGGTCATGATGGACCCCAACATCACAAATTAGTTATGTCCCGTATTTGGGACTTTTAACGAGGAGGATGGGATGGGAAGACGGTCATGGTCGATTAAATATAGGAACTATCTTAGCATTCGCCTGGATGAATTGTGGGGAACCATGAAAATCCACAATCGAGGATAGCCGACCTGGAAATCGAACCTGGGTCTACTAAATGTAAGACGAGAATGCAATCCTCTAAGCCTCTATTAATCGGCAAAAGTACCCGATTAAATCTGGCTCTGTTTAGTACAAGTAGACTGAAAGTGTATTGGCCATTTAATTGAAAAAGTCAATATTTTTTAACCAATGTTGTTTTGTATGCGCGAGTCAACTTTAATATTTGCTAGTATGTGAATACAAATATTGACGGGGAAAAGGATAAGATGAAATCGGTTCAAATCAAAAGAAAATCAATGTTGGTGACAGCATAACTGAATGAACAGATACAGTTACTCGTGTCAACTTAACGAGATAACCATATGGGTAGATCAATATTTACAGCCTACAAGTCATAAGTGTATTTAAACAGTAGAAAATGCCCGCATAAGAAAATTCGAAAAAGGACTTTCGCTTAACGTGATATAGCGGCAGATGAACCTGTTAAGGTACATGTACTTGATGAAATAAAAATGTACGGACAAATGTTTCGTCAAAGAGTGAGAATAACACAAATCGATCCATCTCAATAAAGTATCAATACCTTCAGATTGATTTAATCAAATTTCCGAACTTCAACTTAGGCTTGAAATTAACGCTCCAAAGGTGCTCCAAAATTGGTACAATGTAAAGTGAAAGAAATCGACTTCCTGTTGCCATAGCGAAAGAAATCGAGAAAAAACTATAGCTTACTGCAGTCTGCACACAGTACCAAAACCATGATCCATGCTCGTTCGATGGGGCATAGGTGGCGCTGTGATTTCAAAAGCAACGACCCGAGGGTTCGCCCCGTAACCGATACGGTTATGAAGGGAAAAAAATGCAGATAGATGCTGATATCCGAGTAGGTTTAAGCGGAATTATTGTTGGCGAGTTGCTATGGTGACGTCACGCCGCAGTAATTTAAAGCAAGCCGGGGGATTAAACTTCCATTCAATTTGTAGTTAAATCGAGGAGAAAATTGAGTTGTCACTGGCACCAAAATGAGCCCGGCTGCCGGGCTTTTCGCGTATACAATCGTCGACCAACAAGCAACGGAATCCGGCGGACATGATTTTTTCAAATTACGCTCATCCGATATTTATGGGATTTGATGAGTTTCAATGACTGCAGACAGACATTGCATCGCGGCGTAATACGAGCGTATAGTTAAGAGAAATCGCGTCGAAAGCCGTAGTAATTTGCAGTTGAGCATTACTACGCGTGCGAATTGTACTATGCATTGGAAAATGAATAATACAAGCGCGGCTTTCAGCGAATGGACCGAGCATCGAACGCGAGGTGGCAGCACCGACGAAATTTTTTTTTCCAATTAACCGCAGCCCTTCGTGAAGACTACTTCGACTACAATAGCGTTTTGTTGAAAAAATTTTCCACTAGCTATAGGGATCCGAGTGAGTGAGACGAGAATACAAAGTGAAAGTTATGATTGCACGGATCATCAAACGACGGATTCGAGAGGGGGTCAATAAAACCCATTGAATGCATCTGACCCTCGCATTACCATGGCAACAATCTCTTAAATATGTCGGCAATTTCGGCATTGAATGGCGAGGGCCATAACATTAGCAAATGGACAAAATGGCGCCGAGCTTGAGGAGGAGGTGGGACAAATCTGGAATTAAGAGGGCTGATAAAGGCCTTAATGAATCACGACTTATGGACGATCGTTCATTTATGGATGAATTAATCCCGGTTGGAAGAACGGCGCGAATCTAATCCACGAGCTAGCCTTTATTTATAAGAGCGCAGTCATAAGCATAAACAAACCAGACGCTTGTTTTTATGGCCACAGAAGGTGCCTTTTATTGCGTTTCTGCGAAAAGCCAATTTTCACTGGCAAGAGCCCCCCGAATGCCGAGAATCGTGGCAAAAATGTGCCTCCGAAATCCGACTATTTCAATCTCGTTTCGTTCTGGAAGAATAGATTTTTAGGGATAAATGTTGAACAGATGCAACGCAATATTCCAAATTGTATAGCATTTATGCATAACACGGGTGATCCCACACATTCCGGTTTTACGGAATGCCTCATATATGGTGCTTGGTTTTTCAAACGTGTCTTTTTACCAGAGTATAACATTGTAAAAATGCAGATCTAGGCCACAACATGATCTGAAAAATGCGTGGAATACTGTATAGGTGGCGCTGCAATTTCACGGGAGGTAGAGGGAGGTACAACTTTCAACTCTACTCGCAAAATGCAAGGGATTGCACAAAAAACAACCCAGTTTTCTAATTCCGTCTACTGGTGGAGTTAAGCAATGTTTTTTTTATAATAACAACAAGTCTCATAATATACGTATTATGTTTTTTTTTCTCGTAACCAAATACAGCTTTCTCAGCGTGGTAAAATGTGCCACACGGACGTATTTTGGCACTTAAACTGTTGAGCGTTAAAGTTCAAAAGGCACTATAAATACTAGAATATTCTGAAACGTGCGATACGCATGCAGAACTTATCTGAAGAACCATGCTCACTTTTAACGGTCGGACTATCGTGACCGTTTCGATGGTGGTCGTTGGTGCCATCATCTTTCCTTGCTAAAGCAACATCAACGAGAAGACCAGGGGGCACTTTGGCAAATTCAGAAAACCTGCAGATAAAGGTCATATTCAATAACTATTCAACATTTAATCAATAAACCTAATAAAAATAGTTATTACACATTTTACTCAGATATGGTGTACAATGCAAATGAATTAAACGATTTTCAATGCGCATAAAAACACGAATATCCCATAAAATAAACAGGGGAGGGTAAGTTATGGCCAAATTTTATTCGTATGCAATTTGTTCAAAGTTTTGTGGTTATTTACCATGATAATAAATAACTACATCAAAGAGGATCAGAAGGAAGTATATGCATTACACATACTGTAATTGCACATAATACAATCACTGTTGACAGAACTAAAACTAAGAAAAAAACTTACATATATCTCACAAGAAATTTCATTATGTTTTAACGTCATACTCTCAAGTTTATGCATCAAGCATGCATAAACCTGAGAGTACGACGTGGAAACAGAGGTCCATCCAAAAAATTCTCGCTATAATTTTCAAAAATGTGTCAATCAGTCTTCATAGATCTTACCATTAATTACTTTATTAAATAGATAGTTTCCACCTTAACCAGTCTCAATTAAGTCCCTACCTTCCATGGTGGCAGGTATGATTTGACATTACAAAATAATTATTCCTAATGTATATGCCAAGGATGATTACATTTATCACTACAGACGTGGTTAGAAATCATTTATGTGTAAGTGCTTTGAGGCGAATGGCATCACGTTGCAGGCTTACGCTCTATACCGTCACGTACTTTTTTGCATTACCGAACCAGGAGAAACACAACACGCACAATACACACTATCCGTAACTAGGATTATCGAGGGTGGATGTAGGGGGTGGGGGCAGAAATGTATTCCTAAAAGGCTCGCACGGATCCGCTTTCGTCTAAGAAAATCGTGGAAACTTCAAGAATATCGATTATTCCGCAGACGTTTCTCGACCTTGCCAACAATTACCGTTTCCCCAAAAGTTGGAGTAAGCTTCTACGTGCTTCCACTTTTTAAGCCGGCTCATGTAACTGGCTTATATTTTCGTTTTCGGTAAATAGATATGCCCTGTACAATGCCAGAAACCTGTGTGCGGTGAACTATGGCGAGCAATTCAGGTTAACCTCGGCTTAGCCATCAAAACCTGTTAGAAAAAAGGTAGGAGAGCAAGTGCGATTGGATCTGAAATGCCTGGCGAGGAAGGCAACCTGTTGTTGTTGAAAAGTTCAACTTCTGGGGTCAACCGAGGTCGACAAGCTAGCCTAGCTTTGTTAAGCTGTACACTCTGAGCGGACACTCCTGCACATTCAATGTCACGAGCTGCATTCCACCACCACTGCTACTACCCTAGTTTTTAGGCAATGTCGGTTTTGTCCACGTTTAAGCAAGCATGACAGTCCTGACGGACTAAGTTGCTTTTTCAAAAAAATAATGATCGTAACAAACGAGAGGAAATGAAAGGTAAAACATGTACCGTCGATAAAATTGCTGTTTAAAGCGAAATTCCTGGGCATATGCTGCTTCGGTAAACCTGTACAATACCAAATTATCATAAGATTTTGCATTCATTTCCTTTGAATGTCCTCAAGAATGCTTTTTAATAAATAAATCATACCTAAGAAAAAATGAAACGAATATGACTAAGACATGAGAGGAAATGATGAGATATGGAATGCACTGATGATTATGTTATTTAAAGCGAAATTCTTAAGCTTTCTGCTCAAGTAAACACCTGAACCATACAGCATTTAAAATATTCCTCAGTCCTCTATACGTTGAATGCCGAAAAAATGCAAAAAAAAAAAAACTTTAATAGCTTGTTAAATTTAGTGCAGTCACTTCCATTAGCTTTACGGAGAATTTCTTTTAAGGTACAATAACCAAGAATATTAATTGTTTTGTCGTGTACTTAGATATACTGTATAAACAAGCGCCACCTAGCGCCATTATCTTTGTTTGTCCCTTTTTACTGACAAAAAAGGTTAAAATATGAACAACGAATACACATTTTTGAAAGATTCGGGTTAAAATGGCGACAGAATAAAACGAGGAAGGCAGGCAGACATTGTAGGCAGCTTTGGATTACTGGGTATTACACTCCTGGTGTGAATTCCCAAAATATATAAATATATACAGTACCGTGTAGATGTATAAGACTAAAAATAAATTCCACATGTGCGTCCCAATAAGGCCTGCATAAGCACATTTCCTTCCTTGAGTAAACTAAAATGGCAAACACTGCTAAAAATGAGTTTTTTTACTTGCTGGCTACGGAGAGTGTTGATATGAAATCACCTAATATATAAAGGCGTTGTCATGCTTCAGACCTGAATAATCAATAGTTTCCCGCAATTCCGATGGTATAACTGAAAAGCTGCTGCCTATATTGGTCTAGCCGCTTTCGCAACTCAAAACTTCAGTAATAATTTCTCGTATATTTTGTGGCTAAAAGGTTGATGTCATACCGGTGCCTCGCAACGCTGAATTATCACTGCACGACGTCTCTAGTTCATGTGATATCTGACCCACACAGAAAAGATCAAATTCATTTATACTTCTCGATTACATAATTACTGATTACAACTCTTCAGAAACGCTCATAGTTGTGCTAAATGCTACTTTTATATCATGCTTGCAAGGAAAAGGAATCTTTAAATATCGTAATAAAAAACCAGATTTACAACGAGTTTGACAACTATTCTTAAAGTACTTGGAAATCTTTAAATGTTCAGACTAAACCCAAAAAACTCGCTGTACGAAAATAGGTAACCGGTACTTCTGCCAGACAGATGTCACGCAGACTAGGTCTAGGTCTACCACAACCAGATGATGTCATGTGTGGTAACTTTCGCTCCCTGAAGCCAGATGTTTGTGTTTTCTATTACTACGCTAGTGTCAGTTTCATAGAGCTCATCCCATAACACTGCTCATGTATTTCTACATAAGATTCATGGCGCTACGTACACGCACATTTCCTTATCCAACAATTGTCTCAGTGATGTTTCTGAAAGTTGTTTTGTATATACTGTTAAACGGGATCATTAAAGTGAAATGTTGACCATTCAGAATCGAACAATAGCTCGGATATTTCTGATATTTATTCCACGGCAAAGATCTAATCATTCTCTTCGGTATACATATACAGTATATAGTTGCGTCAAATTATTTTTCAGCACTTCGCGGTGTCCGACACTGTGCGAAAATCCAGAGTAAAGAACATCAGAAAGAAAAACGGTGCCATCTTTGTTAAGAGGTAATGATAAAAAATTGATGTCAAACCACGATAACCTTGAATCCTTGCTCGTAAAAAAAAAATCAGGAAGATCAGTAGATCATTACTCTCAAGTGCGCGTTTAAAATCTATAGATCTCAAGATTGTGGATATTTGCTTTAACGACTCCTTAAAGATAGTCATTTATCATGAATGAGGTAGCTGTTTGATAAGCGTAACGTACCTAAAAACCAATACGGAAATTGTGGGATGGTGGTTCCTCAATCCCTCAGTGTTGGTTAGATAACATCGGTGCTTTTCCAATCTCATGAGGAAATACTCGCGGTTTCACTTCAACGTGATGTAACGTGATAAACATCCTTTTGTTTGCTAATGCCACGACAGGGTTGCGTCGCCCTAAAACGCAGCCCTCGCCGTTAATTATCGGGAGAAATTCTTCTGTATGACTCATTCATTATGCAGTATTTGGAACACTGTTCAGCCAACGCCCACCTGTTGGGATTAGCGATTGTGAGATGCAAAAGCACGGGATTAAATCAGTCGATGAATCGATATAGCAGTGTTGCTGGCCCTACGGTTGCGGCGTTTTTGCTAGACAAAACAAAGCGAAAAACTAATGCAGAACCTCGCATCAAGAGGAATTTGTGTCGGAATAACGCGCGTAGAAGTCATCGAGGACGCATGCATCCGATGATTTGGACGTAATCCAGAATGCAAGAGCTAGTCTAGGCAGCCGGCACCGAAGAGCTCCCGGAAAGCGTAGTAACAAATAGACCGACAGATAAATTAGAGCAACGGAAGTCACTAATCTAGGCCTAGGCCAAAACAGAAATTAAAACTGTTAAAGGAAGCTGCCGTTGGTCGCGAAATCTTTCCCTTAAAAGCTGGTGTACTGCTCGTTTCAAACTCCAAATAGACAGAAGACTGGGAAGCTTCTTTCGCAGAGCGCGCTATCATCTTCAAGTCTCTGACGGTTGGAGTTGTTTGAAGTTATAGAGCATGCAAGTACCATGTCTTTTGCAATATTTGCCCCCAGTTAACTGTTTTTGAATTGATTTCTGTTGCAGAACGAATGAAGATGACAGCTGCCATATTCGTAACATGTTCAACGCACGGTATATATATAGGCTACGGTATACTGAGCAGTACCAGTCCAAAACCGAGCGGGTGGAGGTCTCAAGTTGACGAACTAGGGCATTCGATACTGCGAGCGTTAAAAATAAACGTATAAACAAAGGGGGGCGGGGAGGGGGAAGGAAAACCTGACATCTAAAAATGTGTGTCAAGACCATAAATATTTTTGGAGAAATAAGGATTAGGTCTGCATCATGAAAGGAAGATTATGCTAAGCCAACAACTAGTAAACACGCTGGGACTATAGCTTGTAATGAGGGGGCATATAACTAGCAAGAACAAACAGCTAATCAGGATTACTTAAAGCAGATGCTGCCATAACATTACCGATTTTATTTCTTCAAAAACTGCTCTGAGAGAAAAAAATGAAATGTTAAATCTGCCAGTCTGCAAAGTTTCCACTCCCCGCCTAAGTTTGTTTCATGCAGAAGCAAATGGATCACCAGACTATTTCTATTGTATTCTATTCTTTACCCTACGGTCAGTTGGCAGGGGGTTTAAATTAACTCAGACTAAGCAGTCTGGTCATGATGGACTAAATAGGGCCTCTAGAATTTACATGTATGCAAAAGTTCAGGAAATGTGGTTAATTTAATTTTAAGCAAAGGACTCAAAATGTATTTTATAAATCCAATTCTGCTGGATTCTGGCAGTTTTTCCTTCAATCTTTGCGAATTAGTCCATTAGTCCAATGGTAACTTTCCAAATGTTGGTGTCAACATGGATTACTAAGAAGACTGCTTCCTTAATCCTAACCAATTGGTTGTAAGCATTGGTTGAACCTTAGAAATAAAATCAACCAAATTGCACAATTATACATTTCAAAGTCGCACATTTCAAGAAAGCACATCAAACTCGTTATTTCAGTTTTTAACCCTAAATGAGTCTACTAAGATAATCGTTGTGACCCACTTTTATCACAAATTATTTTTGATATACTGTGTTGTTGGAGATACTAATAGCAACTAGTTACTTGACGTCTTCTAAAGAATCAGTTATTGCACACATCCCAACTGAACAACGCCATATACTCAAATGTGCTTATTTGTAAGTTTACCACTATTAACGAGACTAATGTACCACTAAGACGGGGATCATCATGCAGCAGTACCTTCCTAAGTTAATGACATTAACTTAATTTGCATTGATTTATTCATAGGTGAACACGAGAATTAAACATTTCTGAGCCTTAGGTAGTCGATTAATGCACAAATTCAAAGCAATGGCTGATCAGGAAATTTATTCATACTATGTACTGTAGCTTTCACCAGCCTAGGCTTATTTGAGGTTTTTCACCTACATGTATGCAGGCATGCAATTAAGTAAACATGTTTACCATGCAGGCAACACTGTATTTCACATAAAGTGCATCCAAAGGTGTTACTCTTTGCAGAATTACGCAAGTAAATCGATAATGCAAACAAATGCCCATGACGTGATTTTGATGTCATCTAAACATTGCAACTGACCTATTTTGATGTTAATAATAGTTGTCTGCCATTCGGAAACTACGAAACCTTAAGCCTAGTTTTGATCAGGTGCAATCTAGACCAGGTAAAGCGCTCTATATACTGTACATGTTTACGAGTTAAAGTACACTAAGGCGAGCAAATTATATGATGCCGCTTCTGAAAATTGAAATTTTGCTAATAAAGGGCACACGATTGGTGCTTGTGAAATGGTTAATGCTCATTTACAGTTTTTAAAAGGCCAACCATATTACTAATGGGCTACAGGTATACACGCTTACCAGAACTTCCGAAATCATGTTCCGAGAAATTCACGATTTAAAAAAAATCACGCACATGTCATAGGCTAAAATACAGTTCTTTCGATAACAAAATTATGCGGTTTAATACTAAATTAAACGACAATTTTACGACAACAAGTAGGCTACGTTTTTGCCACGATATACCTACTGACTCGTAGGACTGCAGCCTTCACCTGTACCAACCCCGCACACGCAATCGGTTCGCGTATAGAAAGAGTCTCTCGCCTTACCTTAGTTGTTTCGGAGCCGTTGTTTCTTTATCGGAACCGTATATCTCTCCACTAACGCAAAAATGTTGTCCAAAACTTAATTTTTTAACACTCGACTCACGAAGACAGCTTTCATGTTTGGGGCATGGAATTTGACGCCAGGTGACGTCGCGCGCGGCGTAAGCAAACTTCCGCAATAGCAGCTAGCGACATCTAGTTAAAAATATGTGCAACGAATGTTTTGTTTCACAAAGAGGGATCCTGGGAAAATACTAGCAGTTCTGTCACACCTCCTGACGTCCAAGTGAAGAAATAAAACTTGTACAGGGTGTCGAATTATTCAAACACCGCCACAATTTTTAAAAATTCTTTTTTATGCAATGCCTGCAAGCTTTCAAAAATCAATAACCAATAGTTTTAAATAAGTTATATGCGCGATTTACAATAACGCTATAAATAATGTACTTTTGGACTTAAGTTGAGTAACTATACCTCAACTTCATTTCATGATAAAACGACAAAAGCTCAGCATTATACTTGTTAAATACACATACAGTACATGTAGCTGACCCATACATACTGTATATGTACTGTATATGAAAAAAATACAGTTGTGGCAAATCGTATACATTTACATTTATTTAACTTACCTGGATAATTTACTCGCGCCATTTAGCATCATGAAAGGAATGGCAACTACACAGTATTATCAATTTATCACCGAAGTTGAGAAAGATTCTTCTTACAACTCGCCTTCACTGGATCTGATAAGAGAATAGGCATGTTAGCACAATTTTATCGTAGATCAATTTACAATTTCACTGTACTTGTATGTTAAAAGTGCAGTTACATGTTTAAGTCCATTTTCATCCCCGGTTTAATTTAATGACGAATGAACTAGATAATTAATGAAAAAGTACACAAACCACATTTTTTGCTGCGATATTGCATAAAACAATTTTATAAACAGGCCTACTGCACATGCAGAGCACAGTATACGAAATACCAGTATATCGATTCCGCTCACTTTTACCTGGCAAAGAGTTCGAAGCGCCACCCGGTATCAGTGATTTAGAAATCCAATCGATAATCGAATGTATCAGATCGCTCCGCCCATTTTAATTTATGCTAATGATCGCGATAGCCTGATTACCAAAAATCACAAAATTTCACCAAAAAATCACAAAAATAACAATTGGAAAAAATAAAATAAAAAAAGTTCACAAAAAAATCACGAAATTTACCAAAAAATCAAAAAAAAATAACAATTGGAATTTTATTTTTAAATTCACCAAAAAATCACGAAATTTCACAAATAAATACGAAAAAAAAAAAGAAATAAATATGAAAAAATACGAAAAATAAACGAAGGGCCTGAAGCCCCGGTATCATCGGCTTAAAGGTAGATCCGCCGCTGCAGATACATGTATTTGGTTTCACGGTCTTATATGGCCGTGGCATCATTTTAATAATATGACAGGTGGCACTGCGAACGCAAAGCCACATAAAAGCGTTGAGTGTGTCTGGTGCGTCTGGTTCCAAATATTTGGGATAAGTATTACTCAACCTGTATTAAGATCCTATGTCCTTCATTTTTATTGACATAAATTCGTATATATGTTCTATTATAAATGTACAATGGATTTTTATCATTTTACAGGTAATTTGAAAAAAAATATATACAAAACACCTTCGGGATAAATCGCGTGCAAAATATTTTATAAAACCCCACACTCTTAATTATGAACTATTAAACTATTTTTTATGAAATAATTCCTAAATTCTAAACATTATTTTATTAATTTCGTTTTGTATATTAAGATCACAATAAACACCCTTTACAGTTTCTATCCATATGGTGATACTGTATCTGCATATACACAATATTAGAGGACCATGCGACTTTAATATTAACATAATTTAATTGCAAAATTTAACACCGGAGCCACCATCAGCAACATCGTCATGGAGTTCCATCACTCCCTCACATAACATTCCACACGCTCCTATAGATGGCGCGGTAGACCGCCCATGGTGACGGTCACGTGGTTTGTGGACAATAACAGCGTGTTCAAGTTATAGGGTGGAACCATAGTGGACCAGTTATCAGTCGCTTGGCACCCGAAAAACACTAGCGCCACCCAGCGGGCTACCTATGAGGTATGCGTTTTCAATGAGTTTGTCTGGGGTGACGGCTAAGCCGAGCCAGGCTGAACGCTGACAGGTTTAACGGAATGTTCGCAACATTCCTATTCGAAAAACGCGAAGCAGGCTGTAAGACACAGAGTGGCACACAGATCACTATTGGTCAAACGTGGAGCCATGCACGACATGGGTGCTAGAGAGAGCGCGTTCTTAGCAAATTCACTAGGCTGCTCTGCTGCTATTGGTATGTACGAGAAAATCGACTTTGAACATCATGCTGAAATTAGCGTTCACCTCGCACACTAAAGCGGGAAAAAATGGAAGCTGGAAACAAGGAGGAAAGGACACGAAAACAGCGGCTGGAAACGCACTCCACTATGGTTCCACCCTCACCTTGTGGTTTGTTTTCCAGTGGCAAGCTACTGGAAACCTAGTTCATTATGAACGCACCCTAACCAGACATGTTTATACCTGTCCACGATCAAGACTATGGACATCTCAAGTAGGCCTATTGGCGAAGGCCATCATTCCCTTTCATTACATTTTTCCCCATTACACGATCATTTAAAACAATCACTAGCCATGTCGGAAAGGGGCATCACAGCTAGTTACGACTAGCCGACTATTGATGTGCGCCATCAGTTTTGTGAATAATACTATCAATATCCTGAAACACGCTCCTATTTACCACACCACACCACGCCCTAATAATGATGCCAAAATGTGGATTATTGTCATGACTAGCCATCATTTCAAATTTTTACACCCTACACGATCAATTGTACAGTATTGTCGATTTGAGCAAGTATTGGCAATATTCTTGACCGTGGACAGGTCCCTTTAGGCTTTAGCTTTATTTTCGCCGCAAAGGAATCTCGCGTTTGCATCTCACCATTCCACGCATACTTTTGGTGTTCTCAGCGTGCAGTTAGAGGAACTCAAATTCAAGCATTGCGAATCTCACTTTGACAGTCGTAAAATCACGTATATAATATACTCCCATAGCCCTGCCCATAGCCATAATTTTCGACCGCATGATGTTTGTCACTTTCATGGCCTTGGGATTAATGTTCGCAGGATTCGCATTGCACGCGGTTTTGCTTCATCAGGGGCCATTTGAAATGGGCGTCTTCAAAATGCACCTCCTCCTACCCACTACATGAGGACGTCCTTTTTGAAGGACATTCTTTTTGAATGAAGTATCCAAAAGTGATACTTCACATAGAACAAAAATCAACTCGACGAATGCTGTATATGGACCTGGTCATGTGACGGATTTTAGGTTTACGACCGCCCACATTCTACGCGTGTCGACCCTTTGAGAGTTCAGTCATGTTCGGGATTTGTTCAATTGCTACGTGAATTAAGCTACTGTCACTTATTAATGTTGTCCGCAAACGACGCGATTAATACCCTCTTTCATAGAGTCTTAGCGTTTATTTACTGCAATTAAAGCGCAATGCTTTAGATAAACATAAAACATCGCTGGGGGATTTAATACATCGGTGAAAATCAAGCTGCATGAATGTGACACTTTTCAGATTAATCTGATTTTTCTCCTTTTATCTAATCGAACAAACGGTTCCACATCGAGTAGCTTTCAGGCAAAAGTGGATGCGCCCCGATATACCGTTTTCATATTAATCCAATTCGATATGGCCCTGAAGGCTGATCACTGGTGAATCAAATTTGTGCAATATGCGGGAAACTTGTCAGATCGAGGTAACTTTAACAAGTTAACATTTTTATACGTCAAGGTTCTGTACACGTACTGTATGGTGAAATGCATCCTTCTAGAATACTCGTACAGCAATAAATAACTTTTTCAGGTCACTTATAATAAAATCTAGCAACTTCTATACGTGTCTACAATTGTATTGGACATAAAAGAACTACAGCTGGTTGATATGCCCTCAATCGATATATGCCCAAAAAACCATTCTTTTTAATGGTCGATGAAAAAGATTCCTAAGAAAAGATGGGCGTTTTGGTGGATTTTATTTCCTTGGCCGTGAGTTTGACCAGTCGGGTGTCCAGCATTCCTCATGCCTCATATGATGCTCGCAGGTGTTTCAGTTGTACACTGTATTTTGACGTCGATGATTAGATGTCCACCTATTTTCTGTCAAAATTGCTACAGCCTTGGGGGGTTAATGGGTCTGATGAAAGTTTATAACAAACAACATTGTCTAATAATGTCACATTCTGTGATAAATTGCTTAGCTCTTATTACGTAAAAGTTGAGTGTCTGAACACTTTCAAGTTGTTTGATAGGTTGCTGCAATGCGTTCGTTTCTGTTGAAGAGATTTCCAGCAAATTAAGTTTCTCGAAAGATTTGACGTTTTCTCCATTTTAACACATAGTCGTTACGAATATTTTTTTTTTGTTCTGAATCATTCTCCGCTTCTGCTGCTTTCTCTTAATTTTAATTCAATCACGAAGACGGGTTAAATTAGTTTTATTCAGCATAGCAATTAATGTCGATGTTGTTTTGCACGGTGCCACAATGATAGGTTGTTGCCATGCCGAAGTGAGGCACATAAATAGATTGTGTATTTTCCATTGCGCCTATAACTATAATTAGTTTGTTAGAATCTTTAATTCGGATATATTCTTTGACATTTTCAAGCTGCATTTTAACTTTTTTTGGAAACTACACCACGTTATATCAATTGATATTCAACCGTGCATGATTATGCGTGCGGGTATAGCGTATACCGTTTGTAACAAAGTCTGGTGCATCAGGCCACGTCATCATCATTGCAGGAAGTTTGTAATTTAGATGTTATATTCTTGTTTTGGTATATAAAATGAAACTTACAAACGCCAAGATAGCTTTTTTATTGATATTAAACTGAACCACATTAACTAGGACTAAATTTGGTCTCACTCCTGAATTTTAACTTTGATGATCGATCATCCAATCTGTCATCTACAAGGAAATCACACCTTGTTATGCATGGTGTTTTTAGCCAAAAGTTTATAAAACCTGGGTTATATGCCCGCATGCTGCTTGACTGTCTGACAATGGTTAACGCTTACTATTTCCAGGAGGAAAAGTCTGTCCAGGAAATTCTACATTTCTCCAGCAAGTAGTGCAGTTTCTCTGAAACCATCTCCTTAAAATAATCCAGAAATATGACCTCGAAACCCATAAAAAGACATTGCTGGCTTGGGCACTAAATACTTTCTTCCGAAAATCTATGTAAGCCATACCACTTTATTTTCTTCTAATGCAACGCCTTTAGGACATAAAGAACATTTTGTGGTGTACACCAATTTAAAACTGAAAGTTGCTGGTTGGAAATCCGTACCTTTTCCTTACCCGCATTTACACGTGTTGATCAAGCAACCAGATACAATTGTTTTATAAAAAGATTGAAGTTCACGTTGCATCACATTTGTTTTCAATAAAACTGTTTAGTGGTAATCTCTATACTGTATGTAGTATTTAAATTCCATATGCATGCGCCTATATGACCATAAAAATGGCATAAACAAGCCAGACAATTTTTATTTTTATAAATACGAAATTTGATTTCCATTTCTCTGGTTGGGGAATGACAAATGCCCAACTGTAGTAAGTCACTCGTCATTATCGTGTATATTTGTTGATTAAATGCATGTACAATTTCTAATCATAGCAAATAACAGAAACACACTTCGTTTTTGTCATCTTAATTCCCTTTTGAGCTATGGATTTCACATTACAGTAGAGTTATAGTATACTCATTCTACGCGACGGCTTGGTAAAATTTGCATTACAAGATTAGCGTATACAAGTATGACTATGATAATATTGTTTTTTTTTCTAAAGCGAGTGTTTTATCAGGACTTTACTGTATTCTGAATATGTCAGTGCACAATGTCGCCCCTCGCAATAATATTACGCTTGCGTTGTTGTAATAAGTTTCCAGTTTTATTTGGAAGCAATTAAATGTCAAACTTTCTCGAAAGGTCGTTAAATTTGTTCATTCGAAAACATTCATGCGTTTAACTGAGCAAGTTGCCCTTATCCGAAATGCCTGGGAGCAGACGAGTTTCGATGTATGCAATTTTTCTGAATTTTGGATAAGGGATACTCAGCAAGCAACAGCAATTAACCGGGTAGAAAAGCTTAGTGGCAGTTACGGACTCTAGTTTTACGATCCGTGTATGTATGAAGTGACGTGGTAAATACATTTCAACCAAAGTACAAGTTTGATCATTTATTTTGTAATATATATATACAGTAACTTAAGTTTTGGAATTATCATGCGTAAGGACCTAAAGAACAATTGTGCATCGAGATCATATTGGTTTGAACTTGACTTTCAAACTTTAGGTTTTTTTTAGAATAAAACGCAAGACGAATAAAACGTTGATAACTTTGTATAAATTTTAATCGCATTGTAAAATGTGCAATATTTGCAGGAGGGATTTCAAATCATCTGAATTCTGTCACAAGTGAACATCCATGGGAGAGGAGTGTCATGTGGTGATCCTAGATGAGGGAGTCTAAAAAAAGAAAAATATGCAAATGCACTTTGCACATAACCTCTTTCCGCTGCAATCTATTCAAAAGATCACCTGCACCAAATACACTACTTTACATTTAAACCGATCAGTAGAAGGATTACTCATAAAAGACAGGTCTCGTGTTCAAAAAATGCCAAACTGCGAAATTAAAATTGTTGAATATCATTCTATTCCTTGTGCTTAGACTTAACATCATCCATGACTAACGTTAAACATGCCATTACCACGCTAGAGAGCTGTGTACGTCTCAGTGCACACAGTGCTTCTTAATAGAGTTGGGCTTTAAACTTGCACAGAATGGTTATAGTTCCTGTTTACCGGAAGGAAGTATCGCCTTAGCTTCGCGTAAATGGCGAATGTAGAGCTCCGGCTTCAAATCATGTTGGAAGGTAAATACTACAGTAGTAAAATGTGAAAAAAATTGAAGACAATGGAGGGAAGAGCACCATAGAGACAAAGAATATATACTGCGCTCCCAGATAAGTTTGATGGAGATGCGACTGGGTTTAAGATTGGGTGATACTACGGTAATGGAAAAAAGATACTTAGTTGGGATATGATGAAAGTAGTTGCATCAGTGCATGTATACTGGTGAAAGTGAATTGTAAAAACGTTGGTCGATATTAGTTTTGTTAACTTGGAATGTTTTTTTCAAGTTCGAGAATGAATGCAGTATACCCATGCTAATGCAGTATCTCAAAAATGGTGCCATATTTTAGCCCGTATTTAATTAAGATACAGGTGGAACAGAATAGCGACACCCTTTTCTTTCCTGTTATAGTTGCGTAAATTCTGTTGGTGTGGTTAAATAGGAAGTCACGTGTGCTCTATCCGATGGTCTTGTTACATTTGACCTATGACAATTGTTTCACGGATACGTGTGCTCAAACGTTTTTACCGTAACACGTAGGACAAAATGTCAAATTAGCAAAAGGAAGAGAATGGTTTATTTGTCTTCAACTGGTTTCGTCTTCATAGGCAATTATTTGAAGTTGCTACAATGTTTTGAAAACAGGGGCAAACACTAATTGCTATCTGCGCTGCAGCACACTGGTGTATGAAGGTCGCCACGGCAGTGCACCAGTGTGCTGCAGCGCAGATAGCAATTATGTTTTCCCCCGTTTTGAAAACATTGTATCAACTTCAAATACAGTGAACCTCTCTTATGTCAACCTCTAATATGTCAACTCTCTATTATGTCAACTCATCAGCACGTGGCTCCTGCCCACCA